>LSSL01000153.1:0-16638 GCA_001953115.1 Smittium mucronatum | reverse complement strand
GAAAATGTTGGGGGGGGGGGGGTGGTACTTCTTTCATGTATTTTAGCATAATTGTATTATTTAATCAACTGGTATTTCAAAATACGATCATATTTTAGATATTAATATTATTTTATATCATCACTTTATTTTTTTAATCAATAAGTAAAATTTCAAAATATGATAAAAAAACATGGAATAAAGATTTGACGTGAAAAAAGATTTTTAATAACACTACTTGAGAATTTATTCCCATTTAAAAAGAGCACTATGTTAATCCTAAAGAAAAATATTCATCAAAATCCTTCTCCATTTTTTTTTCACTTCATTTCATATTTCAAATATATGACAACTTGAATGAACAGAAGTGCAAGATGGATAAAAATATTTTTGATTCAAAATTCAAAATTCAAAATTCAAAATATGAAAAAACATAACCATACTCGAAAGGAAAAAAATTATAAAATCTGATATAAAATACGATAGTGATCGGTAGATATAAAAACATTCTGAAAGGAAGACTGTTTAAATATTAAATACTGCGTCCTGGGCTGAAATTTTGCCATAGGAAATCGAAAAAATGTGGATGGGAACCTTCCAAAAAAATAATTGAATATCCGTTATAAAATTTCTAGATAAAAAAATATATTAAAAATTGACATTTTTGCAAATTTTTTGCGTCTAAAACTTTCAAAAAAATCTTATAAATTTCAATCTACGGGAAAGATGGTGAAACTAGACACTTGTTCAATTCACGTCTGGACTTATCTGCTTAATAATCAAAAATAAACTTTAAATTTGAATTAATCCCGGTATTTTATAATTGTAATATTCACTTGTAGAGAATTTAAAATTTTTTTATTCATCTTGAGGCTGAAACTGCTAATCTTAAATTTAAATCGAGCAGCAGAATTTCTGATTAAAATATGAATTTCTAGAAAACTTGAGCTATATATTTTAAGTAATTCACAATCCACATTGAAAAAATTTACACTGTTAAGTAGCTGCTAGAGCCATACAGGGGAGTTGGGTAACTCTTTCTTTTAAAACCTATTTTATTATTATTATTATTTTTTATAATTTTAAAAAATATTCCCATAAAAAAAGAAGAATTAATTTTCTCTTTTTGATTTTATAGATTGGCTAAAAAAATATTATCATCCTTTACACAACAAAAATTTTCAATTTAATATAAATTTTTTATAATCTAGTAAAAAAATAGTTTAATTTGCTAAATAATTGAATAAAATATATTTATAAATCGAATAAGACTTTTTAAATTCCAAATTTACCAAAATAAAACAAAAAAACTGAACAAAAAATGTTTTAAATTTTTTAAAAGATATTTTTATTGGCTTTTATATGAAAATAGAAATTTAAATTAATTATTTAGAAAAGCGATTAAATTTTATTATCATAATCAATAAAAAAAATATTTTATTATTATTAATAGCATTAGGTGATTATCGACCTGATTTAATAATTTCAAATTCTTACATGATGTAAAATGATTATTTTAATTGTATTTATAAGAATTTCAAATATTTAAAACATATAAACAACTATCAATTTTATTAAAATGCGTGTTATAAACAGATTAAAAACCATAAATACTATCCCAAATTAACATTAAACCATCCTTGAATATTTAGTCATTTAAATTGAGATAGGATTTTTTTAAATGCGCCTCAAAAATCAAGTAAATTTTATAATGATAGTATTAATGCATAATACTCAAATAAACTCATCAATAAGATATGAAAAGCTTTTTTAATAGATATAATACAAATTTCAGTACTCGAAATTGTAGTAAATAGTTAAATTTTCCAATTTTTCCGACTAAAATCTTGTATAGTTAATTATATTATATTATATAGAATTATATTGATAAGACTTTTTCAAAAAAAATTAATATATTATTCTATTTAAAGCTCTTGAAAAAAATTATTCCGTGATCGGTCAATACGCCGGCATTAATAATTGAATAGAAACGGAATCAATTTGATTTTTTGGCATAAAAATTGTAAAATTTTAAAACATAATATGAGAAAAAAAACTTGAAGCTTTTAATTGTAAAATTGAGGGTTTGAAATCAGACTTTATTTAAATATTATGTTTATTTTAATTTTAAAAAAAATAATCAAGATCTCTTTTTGTGTGATTGAATATATTAAACAATATATAAATATTTTTAAAAAAGTGTAAAATATGTGCATATGCAATTGAAAAATGTATAAAAATCTTCTCATGAAAAAATTTAGTGATTACATATGCTTTAATCCCCTAATAACAAGAAAATTTTTCTTGAAGTGCTGTCAACTTTTTTTTTCTAATAGGCATATTTTTGCTATTTGGGGATATTCTTTTTAAATCTCCAAAAGATTTAAATAGCTGATTGTTGATAATTTACACTTGAAAAATCAATTTATAAAACTAAGCGAAAAAAATCCTTATTTTCGATTTTTTTTATATTCTAAAAAAATTCTGGGAAATTTGTGAAGTTCTAATAGTATAAATTATATGAATACGAGAATTATTTTTAATTGATGTATTGATCCCCCCCCCTCTTAAATTGGCTGTTAATTGATTTTTTGGATTTTAATAATCAGCATAAATATGTTTTTATTCGATAATTTAAATTCAAAAATTAGTAATTTAGATAAAAAATAAAAGATAAAATAAAAAACTTGGGTTATAGTGTTACCCAAAGAAGATCTTAAATTTTTCATTTAATAAGCTCTTTAAAATAAACGTGATTTAGGAAAAAGTATTTATAGGTAATTATATGTAAATTATTTAATAGTTTCTAACACCTATTTGTACCAAAAGTACCAATTATGAAAATTTAATCGATTAAGCATTGATAGTTAACAATTTTTGGAAAAAAATGATTAATTATATATACTCCATGAATAAAACGCTTTTATACTGATAGTTTTATTTCAAAAAAAAAAAAGTTTTAATTTGCGGAATTTCATCCCGTTTTCATAAAAAAACTTGGTATAACCTCGATTATAATATATATATTCATTGTATTAAAAAAAAAAAAAATCAGTCGATATTTTTGGGATTTTTTGAATAATTTTTGAACATTTTATTAGTGTAGGAATGAAATCACATTCCTGTACTTAAAATCCAATCGTATGGTTGTATAAATTTTTTCATTATGTTTAAAATATTTCTATTAATAAACTTTAAATTATTATTATTATAAATTTAGTAAGATTTTACATAATGATGATGGAGATTCCATTTTTATGAATAATATATTAGTTTTTAAATAAAATTAATTAGTCGATATAAATCAAAATAATTTTTATTTTTAATATATAATTGATGATATATTTCTAAAAAATGTTGAATTTTAAGTGACCATTTTAATTTTTTCCTTATATTTTTTATAAATTCAAACAAAAATACTTCTTATCTCAAATATTAAAAGGATTAAAGTTTTTTTTCTTTTTTTTGGAATTGAAAAAGATATAAATGTTACAAATATATGTCCCGATAAACGATTGTTTTTGACTAAAAAAAATTGACATGTTTTTTGATAAATCAAATCAAATCAAAGTTCCGGATATATGATTAATATTTTCTTAATTTTAAATAAAAAAAATGGAAAAATACTATAGTTAAAAGGACTTAAAATAGATCAATAATAGAAACCAGGACTAGTAACTTAACAATAAAAACTAAGATTAATTTTTTAAAATTTAAATTATTAAGTTATTATTAAAATTAATAACAATTAATTAAGTTCTAGCTTTTTTAAAAATTATTTCCTATAATTTGTTTTTACAAATAACTTTTTATTTAGAAATAATTTTTAAATTTTATAAGAAATTAATTTATTTAAAACTAATAAAAAAAAATCCAATGGGTTGAGAATACTAAGAAAAAGAAATATTTCCACAAATTTTTATAAAAAAAAATTAAAAGGAATAAGAAAGATTTGGGACTAAATTTCCTTAGAAAAATGAATGTGTTTTATGTAATATTTTGAGGAAGGTCAAAAGTATTTATACACAAAACTATTTTTTTAGACATTATTAGGCAATTATCCACAAATTTTGTTTTTTTGCCAATAAAATCCCTTAAATATTCCGTATCCATACACAAAATATAAGCATAATTTTTACTTGACCGATATATTCAATCTAATATTTTCTAAATTGATAAATTATTACAACGCTACTAAATCGAGGTTTCTCTGGATGTGGAAAATTTGCTATAAATTTTCATTGCTTTTCTAATCAGGAAACTTTAAAGGATTAATTAAACCACATGTAACTAAAATAAAATCCCATATACATATAAGGTGGTTATATTTGGTAATGTGGGTACAAAAATTATTTTTTTGGTGATAAAAATTATGTAATCTATTGAATAAAACTTTAAATATCCAGAAATATTATTTAATCTCAATCTGGTCTATTACTTTTATAGATAAAGTAATCTGTAATCTAAAAGAATTAGAAATATAATTAAAACAAAAAAAATTTCAAATAAAAAGAGTTCTTATGTTTTTTGTATAAATAAGGAGTATTTAAGGGGCTCTATTAGCCAAAAAAATAAAATTTGTGTATAACCACATTTTGTGCATAATAGAATAATTTTGTCTAAACACACATAGTTTTTTTCATAAATAATTTTAACATTTTGACTGATATTTTGGGATTTAAAAGAATGAATTTATATATAAATACTTCATTATAAATCAAAACTTTGAATTAGATTAATAAAGAAAATTTGGACGAAAAAATTTCACAACATATAATGATTTTATACGCTAACAAAGATTCGATAAATAAATTTATTTAGATATATGAGATCAACTAAATATTTCAAATTTTTTGATCTTTTAAAATTAATTAGAAATAGAGGATATATTTCAAGATAAAATTTCGGAAAATGTGATAATTTTTTACTTTTTAACAAAAATTAAAGTTATCCATTTATAGAGTTTGATAGAGACAAAGTAAAGAAATTGTCATAAAAGATTGGCTTTTATAAATATCTAACAATATTAATAATTTATAAAAGAAATTAGAATTAAAAAGTTAGAATTACTTAATTAGATTTATTAAAATTAAATAAATATCATAATTTTGAACGAAGATACCTTGATTTTTTTAAATTTGAAAATTTTTTAAAACAGATTCTAAGATATTCTTTTTTTTGTTTATAATAAAATAAATATTAATTAAATATCTTAAAAAAACTAATAATTATGCAAAATTAACCATTTGAAAAGAATCCAATGTTTATTCAGCAAAATTCAATAAATAAATAAATAAATAAATAAATCTTAAATAAAATCAGTCTGTTTATTAGTGTTAGAAAATTTCAATTCAAGTTACTGAATAAAGCTAAGTATAATATGGAGTTTTTTCGGTATTAAGTGCTAATTTTTTAGACCAATGATGTGTATTGGATAATTATGTCTTGGAATTTGTTATAAATATCAATACCAATAAATTTAAAAAATATATAAATTTTATGGTTTAGTGGTTTAATTTATGAATTTAATTTAAAATTTTTAAAATGCGAATTAGAGATTAAAAAATATCACAAAATTTTATACACTTTTCAGAAAAACTTATAATTAGTTTCATATATTTTTTTCCTTTTTCTTTTGGTAAAAATTAAATATTTCAATACTCTTATTTTAATTTTTCAACTAATATTTATGATTTAGCTTCTTGAAATATGAAATGTCCACTTTATGATCAATTTTTTTTTTCGTGTCTTTATATTTGATATTATTGCAATCGTACTTATATATTTATATGAAATGGCTTTTTAAATATGTTATATTTGTGCAAAACTTTGTATTTTCTTTCGTAAAATATAATTTAAATCACATGTATCGATTGTTAGAAACATTATAATATTTTACACAAAATAATTTCGATCTTTATTTTTTTTTCTTCAAAAAAACATCCATATATTTATATATTATTAATATATTTTTAATTTTATTGAAGTTATTAATAATTGTTTATTTATATATCATTTTATTGGTAATTCACTTGTAACATTTTAAATATTAAAAAAAAATGTTTAAAAATATAAAATAAAATTAAAAAATAAAAAGTGAAATTTATCTTGCTCCTATCCGCTGTTCCAATGGCTTCGTACCGATTTGAGATTGGTTATAAGAGCCTTTATGTTTATTATCACATTTTTTTAAGGAATATGAGCTTCTTGATTATTAGTAGTGTTTTTTATCCTTTACATTATCGGATTTTAATTTTAGTTACGGCGTTTATATACTAAAATATTTTGTATATATATATATATTATTGACGGCTTAGGTATCTTTAGTCTCCGCCAAACTTTAAAATTTATGTGTTTTTTAGCCTTAAATAATTAGGAAAGGATTAGTGGCTCGAGTGTTGAACATAATGCTCATTTATTATATCTAAATATTTGATTTTTTAAACTTTAAGATTTTTGAAAATATTTTTGATTTATAAAAATTGTGACTAATTTATTTTTTATGATATCTAATATGAGTTTTTGTTTCTTTTATATAAAAAATTGCCCAAGTAGAGGTAAAAATGAAGTTACATATTGATAAATTAAGCAAAAAAACAAACAACATAATATAGAAACATATCTTGATTTTTTTATGCTTTGAAAGGTACGTTATATAATATTATAAGAAATGATCAGTTTTATATTATCAAGTTCGATTTTCATATTCTTTATGCATATTTATCTCTTTGTTAAAGTATGCCTTTATAATTTCAAATACTCAGATGAAATATTTTTTTTTATTAATGAAAATAATTACTGAAATAAAAAAACTTTATATAGAATCTAGCTTTTTCAGTTTAATTGTTTCTAGGCATATATTTGGTTTAGTATGTAGCTAGGGATAATTTCTAAGAAATTTAATAAAATTTAGAATTATTAAATACTTAGCTTTTTTTCAACTGAATGATACATAAATCTTCCATAAAAGTAGTAAATACTTGAGTATCGATTTTGTGATATTTTTTCAGTAATAATTTGAGGTTTCAAAAACAAAATTAGAGTTCTATTAACTGGAAGCTTAGTGTAAAGAAAAAAAAAAAAATAATGAACATAAAAACAAACTGATTAGACCCTAAAGCGAAAATTCGAACTTCCTCACCCTTTTTTTGTGTCTAATCTTTGGCCAGTTTTCAAAAAATTAATCGAAAGAAAGGATAATTAAGAATAATTAAACGATAGAATTAAATTACAACGTAAAGATGAATTTGAAATCGAAAAAGGTTAAAGTGTCATATCAAAATATAAGAGATATTGTAATATTTAAATTTAAAATTTCACTCTGAAAAATAACAAAGTGTTATTGTATATATTTATATTTTAAACGCCTTGATAATGGTATTCTTAAACATGGCTTTCTTTTTCTTTTTTCCAGAAGTATGCTTTAAAGTTAATAGAAGTGGTATTATTATGCTAATTGAGGGGTTTTTTTAAAAAAATAAAGTTATTTGTAAACATTACCAAAATATAACCTTGATATTACATTTGGAAAATTTCAAGAAAAATATCGACTTTTTCTCAGTTATCAATTAAAAAACCGCGAAATCAGATACAATTAGATATAAAAATCATCATAAAACTTGGGTGAAGGGGGGGGGGGTTAATCTCCCCGATTTCATATCCATTTTCACATTTATGACTATTAAAGATGGGATGTTATAATTATAAATTTATGTTGAAATAGATTAAATGATACAACATATATTAATACACAAACAAATAGAGGATTATTGATATTTGGTCTGTATTTCTCTTTGGATAATATATTTTTTTATAAGAAAAAGCCATAAAAAACTATATTAAAAATTTAAGTAAACGTAATTGCTATTAAATAGAAGATTAAATAAACTGATCTTAAACTCTAGATGTGCAATGGATGTTTTCTTGGAATATTGGAGTAATACTAATTAACCACTAGATATTACAAGAAATGAATGTGGAACCCATCCAATTCATAGCCAGTAAATATATAAGAGGATAATACGGATTAGGCCAGAGAGTTCACCTTCTCCCTCTAATACCAACAAAGATTGGCATTCTGCATGTCAAAATCAAATAAAAGTAAATTATGATATCAAATTTTATACCAGATCTCAGAATATCGATTTTTCTTTTGACATCAAAAATAAATATATGTTTAAACGAATTATTATATGCCATTTCAAAAGTCTCCAGGGTTGAATAGGGATATATTTCACTTAATTGACAATTATTTTATAAGTCTAATAAAAAGCTATATGAATGAGGCTAGATTTTCAACAGAGCCCAATGATATTTGTTCGTCTTAAAAAAGATGTAATAACATGTTTTTTGGGAATTAAATACTATTGTAACTAGTCAAAGCTATTTGAATAAAAGTGCATAAAATTACACTTAGTTGCGTTTCAGTCGAATAATACTCAATCCATCAAAAATTGGGAGAATAACTTGCTCAGTTCGATTATCCAGAGAAACATGTAAGTTGAAGTTATAGACTTTCTCTCGAATGCTTTTAGGCGCTTTAATCATTCCCCCCAGCCTATTATCAATAGGATGAACCTGATCTTTGAAAAGAACATTATCTGCTACGATTAATCCAGAAAGAGATAACATATTCCTTGACAATATGGTTTCGTAGTAGTTGATGTAGCCCCCTTTGTCAGCATCAATAAATATGAAATCAAACTGATTTTTCTCGTTCCACGAATCTAAAAAATCTTGAGCGGAAGAGTTAACTACAGTTACTAGGTCGCTTACCATTTCAACATTCTTTGTAGCGAATGCTGCCATCTTGGGATCGATTTCACAAGTCCATAAATGGCCTTTTTTTTCGGGAACGTTTGATAATCCGTCAGCTATCCATAAGGCTGAATTACCTACAAAGCAGCCTAACTCGAGCACACGATTTGGCCTGATAGCAGATATTAGCATCGACATTGCTTGCCCTTGAGTAGGTGATATCATCATCTCAGCTGAGCTGAAGGTTTTAAATACCCTTTTGTATAACTCATCTATGTGCACGGGAATTTTGCTACTATATTTCGAGCTATAAATTTGTATCTCATTTTTTTCCCCTGAAACTCCTCGATCGTTATAGCTACCTCGCACTAAAGGTTTTGGTACTCTTAACTTTGATTTATCTCCACTTTTGCTCGTGTCTATTTTCAGTATTTCAGCTTTAGGATTTAATTGATTTAAAAGTATTTAATAAACTTACAAGTCCTTAATTTAAACAGAGGTCGGAGCGTCCCGTTAATAAATCTGCTTTTGCAGCTGAAATACATGATGCATTCAATTTATTTATCATAGATTCCTTTTATACAGATTTGAATTATCACGGTCCAATAAAAAGATAATGTCTTAATTTTAGCTATAACCGTGCATGCTCTTAATGTTTATTCTTGAAACATATGGGAGATTCTTTCACAGATCAGACACTTTTTACAATAAAGCCTTATAGGGTTTGTTTTTTAAAAACAGATTATTAGCTAACATTATTGGGTATTTGATAGATTCTTAACCCTTTCAGGAGCAATGTCACAAAAAATGGCTTTCACTTTTCGCTCAATGTTATTATTAGTTTAATTTTATTTGTATACTATTGGGAAGATCATGAATTTGAGCCAATTAAAGGTGCAAATATACGCTAATAGGAGCAAGGCGCAAATTTGAGCCCGGAAAGGGTTAAAAAGACCAGAAGCTTTTTTCCGTAAAGCCATATGATTTGGGGGTTTTAAACACAATATAGGCTATTAGTATTGTATATTTTTAGGCGGTTACGGGACATTTCACCTATTTCCAATTGACCTACATGTCATTTCGCCCAATTTATGACCACTAATATTCAAGTATTAAGCTCATTTTTAAAAAAATAACATTTAATAATAATTAGCTATTTTTACTGGGTAAGTGCAAATTGATTTTAGCTTTTAATAGGTTGAATAATTAGGAAAATGTCATTTAGGTCAAATATCCTGACACCTTTTAGGCAGACCAGACGCTTTTTTCTACAAAATATGTAGCTTAATTTCTTTTGAACGTATTATTGGTGTAAAACTGTGCTTAGTTTTAAAAGCTGTGTTAAATATTATAACCTTGGGTTTCTCGCAATTATTATTTGCTGCTACTAGTATTTTAAGCGAATAAAAAACATATTGTTACGAATCCAAAATTTTATTAAAAAGGAAATAAGAAACTTTTAAAAGTAGTACTTTTGGTCTACCAAATAATCTATCGTATAATTTCTATAAGAAAGCCAATTGTAATTAGTTATTTTGGTGTCAGGACTATTGACATACTGCACATTTCGTCTAATGGAAACCAATTACTTTTCATATTAGAGATTTTTAAGCGAATAAGAATAGTTGATTCAACCAAATTACACCATTTTAATTTTTTGTCTTGATAGTTTATACTAGTTGGCGAAAAAGTAGGCAAAACGTAAATAGTCCAATAATATTGTCGCCAAAAAATAATTAAAATCAAGTAGTAACAGTTTATATTGAAATTAACCAATTAATAAAAAGACTCATTTTTTTTATTTCTCTACGCAAATTTATGTGGGTAAATTTTTTCTGGTTGCTTATTTTTTATCAATTTTCAAAATCTGCGTTGATTTACATAATTGTGAATAGGGTTGAATATTTTTGTATTAGCATAATCGCAAGCCGTTAAGTAAATATAGCAGAGATAACTAATATTTTATAAAAATTTGGAACTGCTAATTTGTTTTGAATTTCAATTCGTCATAAATCGTACAAAAGAAATTTATTTGTAGTTTTAAAGGGCTAAAAGATCATAGCCCATTTAGTACTTTTGTCAACTGTTAGTGGAGTTTACTCCGATTTGCTAGAATTCATGAAAATCTATTTGTTATCCACGATAATATAATCGATAGAATGCAACTTATCTAGAGTAAAATCAAGGCAGAATAAATATTGGCCATAAATAGTGGCACATAATAGCCTACTGGTGGTGAAAAAGTTAAGCTTTGAATTGGAGTTTGAAAATGAGCTATTTAATGATTATCTATGTTTATTAATGAGCTTTATAGAGGTAAAATAACAACATTTCCAAAAAAGTTATGCTACACGTGTAAAAGCCTAATTAGGGTAGCAATTGGTTTCCACTATGGTCAAACTGAAGATTTACGTGTTATAAATTCAAGATCTGATTAAATTATTGAAATGAAACTTTGCGGCACAAGTTATACGGGAACAATAATTATCGATAATGATTTCAGCGAAGATCAATACCATGTGAATAAATTTGTAGTGAATAAAATATCTGTGTAACAGAGATAATTGGCCCCTTATAAAAGGGTTCTTGGCAATAATACGCAATAGAAATTACTTGATTTAGAAAGATAGTGAATATTTAGGGAAAAGGTGTTTCATTTTGGTATTGACCATATTAAATTTAATCCCCCCAGACCGTCGTTAAAGCTCTTGGCATATTTCAATAAACCCATACCTGCCTATTGTTTCTTTAAGGGACAAGGTTTTCTTTTCATTAACAGGTAGCTTAACAAGCGCTTCAAGTTTATACTAATGGATTGTTTAACAGAAAACAGACATGTTTGACTTTGGGCTTATTGAATCAATTCACAGATGGCACACAGTTTTCATTGCAATAGAGAGGAGTGGTGAGAGCTTTTTATAATTTTTTTATTTCTTTTATTTTATTTGTTTATGTTGTGCAAATAGGATTTCAAATATTTTAAATAAATTATTTTTGAAAAAGTGCCCAGTTTTGATACATATGCCAAAAAAAGTGTGTCTATGGAAAACGATGAAACTGTTTTTAATTTAATTTTGTGAGAGTCGATTTTAAGGCAGCAGTTAAAAAGAATGAGCTTCAATTATCCTAGTGCCTTGGCCACCTTATAATCACAAATAGAAGCAAAAACCATTCATCATAGAATTTATGCTTGAAAATTGTTCAATGGGAAACACCCCAAAAAATTTATGCCTTTTAAATGCTGCATCGGTTACGGGACATTTCACCTATTTCCAATTGACTTACTTGACATTTAATCTAATTTTTGTCCACTAATGATATAGTATTAAGCTAATTTTTTTAAAAGAAATATTTTATAAAAACCAACTGTTTTTACTAGATAAATGAATTTTGTTTTTTTTTTTAATAGTTTGAATAATTAGGTGAATTGTCAAGTAGGTCGAATATCATGACACCGCTGCATCACATATATAAAATCCTTAACGCTTTTCGGGCCCAAAATTTAGCTTAATTCTCATTTGTCTAAATTGGCCAGATTTCTGATGTATCCAATAATAATAAAATATTATTAATGCTATTTTAACGTTGAACAAAAAGTAAAGACCATTTTTTATATCATCCTCCCTGAAGGAGTTAAAACTAAGCAATCCAAATTTCTGTATATGAAAATATATTTCAATTAACAATATTTTTTAATTAGTTGAAATATCAATATATTTTCCATTGCCATATTACCTATATTTAACTTATTAAATATTTTCTAATCCAAACCCTTTCTTCACTCTTATTTGTGAGTATTATCAGCTTTAATTGCTCCATTTTCTTTAATTATCCAATGGATGCTAATAATATTAGTCTATTAACGCTAGCCAAAAAATGATGGACATTTTTGAATAATTGGATTTTCAGCTGCTAGCTCTTTCTGAGAACAAAAATTCATTGGCTTTCTATTTGTAAAATTTACTCTTTTCAATTCGATGATTTCAAAAATTGAACCAACTATGAACATCAATTAATAATAAATTTTTGTATTTGAGAGATGAAAAGCATTTTTGTACCGCAGCCTTGAAAAGATTGACAATTCCAAAAACAATTTGAGCTTTTTGTTCATGCTTTTTGATGTTTTCTATATTTATCAGTATTAATATATCCCAATTAATGGACAGAAATGTATTTTGGTTTTAAGTTGGCTCAAATTGTGTAACAATTTTGAACTAATGTCATTGAAGGAGTTAAGTCTCCAAGGACGACAAATCATATAAACCTAGCTGGGAAATAAAATATCTTTTATTTGGTGATTTGAGAAAATAGTCGAATCGAAATGATAGAATTGAGTCAAATCTTGTGTTTAATAGAGTTTTTTTCTTTTAATGATTTTATTGGTAGGTAGCCTTCTTTATTTGATAAAAAAGTATATTCATTTTCGAACCTCCTGAAGATTGGAACTCGGTTCTCAGTTTTCTAATGTTTTCTATTATAAAATAGAAAAAAACCAAAAAAAAACTCTAGGCGCTAAACTGAGTTATTATTTTCAGAAAACAATAATGCTAGTTTAATCTGTGAGTTGGGCTACGTGTGTTTAAATAGACCAAATTGTTTTTATCGAATGAGATTTTTGAAATATAGCGAATAAAAATGATGACACTTTAAACGCTAATTAACTTTCCCCTTTAGGTCCCAAAAATATTTAGTCGCCTCAATTTAATAATACCAAAATTCAATATTTGATGGATATAACATAAAAGCAGTAAAAAGTGAGAATTTTAAATAAAAATTTTGTTTTGGCCGAATTTGAGCACCACTTTTTTACCGTCTACAATTAAAAGGTCAGAACGTGTTTTGCATGATATGTAACACGTAATTGGAAATGCCGTTGAATTGGTTGGTTTGGAGAATAGCATTTCCAAATTGAGATTTGGGCTCCCATTACAAAAGCAATATCCTTCATTTGATATAAAATCAATGATATAAATGCCATCGATTTGGATAATCGTCGATCGGTTTTGATTTTACGGAAAGTACCCAAGCGCATGCCAGATAATATTATAAAAAAAATCTGATTGGGTGATGAATGAGCTATTTATCATTCTTCTAATAGAAATGAGGAAGTGGGAAATGATGAAAAGATTAGCTATTTAATTTTGCACTATTGTACGTACTTTTATTTGCTATAATTTGAAAAAATCCCTTTAGAGTAAAAATTAACCTATTAACACTCATCAAACCTAGCTCTTAAGCCAAGATAGAATTAGTATCGTCTGAAATAAAGACTCAATTTAGCGCACTGAGCGTTTAACTCTTTTGAGAACCAAAAATTTACTGATTTTCTATTTGTGAAATTATTCATATTCTATTCGACGGTATATTTTTACAAGCCAGTTATGGAATTTATTTTTATTTAGCATGTGTATATTGGTCAAAATTTAGATTCCATTTTTGTATATTCAGCCCTGAGAGAGTGAATGTCCAGAATAACCAGTAAAAAATGTATTCCACCTTTTTTTTAATGCAAAAATCTAAATTATGGACTTTAATTTGTCATTTTTTTCGTACCTCGGAATTTAAAATTATACTTATTAATCATTTTTTACAGACCATCAAATGGAAATTGTTATGTTTCACAAGTTATATCTGGAAATATCTTTGGTCCCGAAGGAAATAACTCTTTGGCTCGACATCATATTAATTATGCCAATGGAATAAACGGCAATGTTACTTAATATTTTTAGTGTTCAATACCATCTATAGTTCCGATTTGATATAAAAAAAACTTGTTTGAGTAGAATCAGGAATAATCCAATTAAAAAAATGAATTCATAATATAATATCAAATTTAGATTACTATTTAGCTCAAACTATCCCCGAAATTGGGTCCTTCACTAGTTAGGGTTAAGCACACTGAAAACGATTCGCACTAAGTGACATCTATCCCATACTGATAGAATTCATTTGAGATCATTCAAAAACTTGGGAGAGCTTGCTACTCTAGTCTATGAATAGCATTCCTTGACTTGAATAGTATATAAATAGGATAAGGTCCATGAAATGATAATTGTTTAGTTATCATCAACATCAATTCTGAAACCTTCTCCAAATAGAGCTAATAGTTAGCATGAATTTTACCCATCGAGTGTCAATAATTGGAGGTGGTGGTAATGTTGGCGCTGCTGTAGCATTCGCCCTAGTAGTTATGCAATTGCCTGTAGAGATATTACTTCTAGGTGCATCTGAGAAATCTGCCAGAGCTCAAGCTTTGGATATTAGGGATGCAGCCCACTTTTCAACAGCCCATTGCAGAGCTGGAACATCCGAGGAAGTGGGATGTTCTGATATTATCGTAATCACTGCTGGTGCTCGCCAGAGGCCTGGAGAACCAAGGTCCAACTTGATTGATCGTAATTATGTTATCCTTGATTCGATCATCAAAAAGATTCAACCCATCAAGCCCACAGCCATCATTCTCATGGTCACTAATCCTGTTGATGTGCTAACTTCTCTTGCACAAAAGCTTTCAGGTCTGCCCAAGTCTCAAGTAATAGGATCTGGTACATTCTTGGATTCTGGTCGGTTGCGTAACTATTTGTCTCGCAAACTTAATGTTAACTCTAACTCCATCCATGCCAGTATGTTAGGTGAGCATGGTGATACTCAGTTTGTCGGCTGGTCAGTTGCCTCGATTGCAGGATCTCCTTTGTTAAAGCACCCACTTATGGCTAACGTTGATCTAGCTGAGATTGAAAACGCCATTGCACATCAAGCCTATGAAATTATTGAAGCAAAAGGTTCCACATATTTTGGGGTTGGATATCACGTCGCTGCCCTTATAAAATGTATCTTAACCGATGGCCACAAAATTTATCCTGTTTGTAATTATAACGCAAAGTATGATACTTACTTGTCTGTCCCTGCTATTCTGGGCTCTGATGGTGCCACTCCCATAAATCTCAATCTTTCAGATGAGGAGGAAGTGAAGTTAGAAAGATGTGCCGAAAGTGTAAATCATTCACTAGGCCAAGTCAATGAGTTTGCTGTTCACGTTAATGAAGAATAGAATGGCTTCTTTTATTTAAATAGAGCATTATATATATATTATTTTTCGATTTCATTTTAATTGGAAGTCCTATTATTCGGACGAATCAATAAAGTTGTATTATTCAATTTTGGTGCTGACATAGAGCATTATGTTTTTAATTTAAAGATTTGTGGTATTCTGATAGAACATGAAGAAATGAATTAAATTGCTAAAGTTACGCAATAGTGACATTTTTTGTACATCGAGCCATAGTGTGGATGATAATGAAAGAAGATATAACAAATGGCTCAGCCAGTATCAGTTTGAATATTTATTTAAGATCAAGTTTAAACTCTCTCTCTCTCTCCTTCAGATTTTTTTAATTGAAATAGACAATAAAATTGCTGAATTACATTATCTAGAATCGGCGGACTCTCTTTCTCTCCTTTAGATTTTTTTATTCGAATTAGCCAATAAAATTGCCGAATTCCATTACCGAAAAAAGTTAATTTCTATCAACATTTTTCCCCAACTGTGGGGATGATGATATGTTCGCCATATAAAAATTAAAAAAACCTTCATATGCTATATCGACTATAGCAAAGCCTACGACCGAGTGCCCCACACCGCACTGCTGTACAAACTGAAGGCCATTGGGATTGGAGGGAAGTTACTCAACGCTATATGGGGCCTCTCTCTCTCTCTCCTTTAGATTTTTTTATTTGAATTAGCCAATAAAATTTCTGAATTCCATTACCAAAAAAAAGTTTATTTCTATTTCCATTTTTTATATTATCGACACTAAGCCAGCTGCTTAAAGCTGACCAGATAGTACCAGAGAGCTGTATATTGCATACAGGCTATCTGTACTTAGTGTTTACCGATAACTA
>LSSL01000152.1:0-10437 GCA_001953115.1 Smittium mucronatum | reverse complement strand
TTATTATTATTATTATTATTATTATTTTATTCTGTTTATTCAATTTAAAAGATATACTCAGCAAAATACTCTAAAATTTATTAAATATTTTTAGTTTCTAAATTTTTTCACATCCTTATTTGTATGAATTAACTTTTAAATTAATTTTCATCTTGTTTTATCAAATAACATATAAGATTTGTTGGTAAAATGCTAGCGTTGATCGCAAAATTAAAGCTATTTATGCTCCATCGGCCACAAAAGTTTAAAATAAAAGTCTCCCCTCCCCCCAAAATATATCTCTAATTCGTTTGTATTATTTTAAATTCTGTCAATTATAACCATTATAACAATAAAGCCCTTGATATAAAAAGAAATATTTTCAAAGGTACCACAAAATAATCAAGATTTATATAGCTCCTACCGAATAACCCTCAGTTAAAAACTAGTGAGCCGATAAGAGTTTTTATACACCCCCCCCCATTAGACGGAGAATTTAATAAAATTTATAATTTAAAAGTTTGAAATATAAAATTGAATCTCTGCTCAGTATTTTACCGGCATTAAACCTAAGAATTTAATTATTAAAAAAGAAAGATGATCTTTGGACAAATATTGCGTCAAAGGAGTATCAAATAACGATTATTAAATAAAATTATTCTCAATTTTCAAAAAAAAACAACATTGAAACGGATATCATATCAAAAAAAAATTCTATACTGATGATAATTTCATTTAATTTTTGGATGACTGTTTTGAGGTTACTTTAATCTATTCTAATTACGACTCAATAATTACCAAAATTTTAACTTTTAATATTTAAAAATAAGTTCTTTGAAATTCAAATAATGATAACTGACAAACAAAGTTTTATTATAAAGCCTTAATAGTTGTTAAAATTTGCCTAAAAAGAAATATAGAGGAATTATAATTTTTCTTATATAAATTCAGAATTTATTATCTGAAATTCATTAAAATAATGGATCTCATTATTCCACTGTTTTAATTATTATTTTTTAATATTGAATTGTTAGTAGGTACCACGACAGAAATTAAACTATAGAGTGAAGAAAATAAAGCATTTAATTAATAAATTCAATACATGTAACCTATAAAACAGTTAATAGCAATAAATATTGAATTTGTGTGGGCTGAGTACTCAATAAACCACTTAAAACGATTGAATATATTTTCTTATCTTAAATTTTAATAAAATATTCACTATATTAAGTTATTTTTGTTATAATAGTTCCCGGTTATAAATATTGAAAATTAAATCCCACTAAAAAACAGAAAATCCAATAATTTTTTTTCCGAGTTAAACTAAAATATTGTAATCATAAATATCAAAAAATAGTGAATAAATAGATAATATTTATCGAAAAGTATGATTTAAAACAATAGTTAACTATTGAAATTCTCACCAAATTTTTTTAAAAAAAGCTTGGTAAAATATTCATTAATAAAAACATGAAACTTAGATTATTGGATTAAATAAAACGAGTTTTCTTCAGCACATATTCAAAATAAATAAATTTTGAAATCCAAATGATAACAAAAACTAAAGGATTTTTAAATTTTTTTGAAAAAATATGTTTTAGAATATTTAATAATTTTTTTATTAGTAAAATGCTTAGTAGGTAAAATCAATTGTCTAGTTTATAATATAAAAGATAAGATGAAAGTTACTTTTAAAAAAAAATGATAATAAATTTATATTAAATGTTTTTTAAAAAAGTTATTAACTAAAGAAAATTCATATTTCTCAGATAAAAAAAAAAGTAATCCAAGAAATAAGAAGAAAAAAATCAGAAACTGAAATATCGCTGGAACAGGTAAATAAAACAGAATATCCCCCCAATAAATACATACATGAATCCATTAAAATAACCCTTTAAATTTACAAACCATCTAAATAATAGATAAACAAAAATTTAAATGAAAAATTCAGCGAATTTTTTGAATTTTTCCTTAGTAACTATCTCATTTTTGATTCGGAATTTATTTATATCTTGAAAATTGCTAATTAATAAATATGAAAAACTAGAGAGATTTTTTCATAAATAAAATTTGAGAAAAAGATTCCTCTAGATCATATAAATAGACTCTGTTGCATATTTATAAAAACTACAAACCTAAATAAATAAAGCTTCACAAAATTTGGGAGCATAAATTAAAAAAATCATTAGACTATTGTCTGAGAGAGAAAAGTACATCAATCTGAAGGAAAATATATCTGCAAATTTGGGGTCAATAAATGTCTTATTTAGTAAAGGTTATAGCTATGTTTTATCATAAATAAAATATTTTGACATTTTATATATCCGTTCTCTGATTATTGAATTTAAAAATGGAAATACTAAAACATAATTTAATAACAGCTCCAGAGTCTATTTTTTTATTTGCAAAATATTGTTATAAGATGGCGTGCTTTAACATATACTGCTCCAAAATTTATTAAAATCCTCATTAATTTACAAAGATGCTAAAATAATTGATTTTTCAGAAGAAAAAAAATCAATAAAATTTTTGTTATATGTATAGAAATTAAGAATATACTATATTGCCCTTTTAAGCACAATTTTATTATCGTAAAAAATTATGCTAAAATATAATTTAGTAAATCATAGTAAAATAATAAAGCATAAATATTATTAAAGAAATAGAAATTTTTAAATATATTATAAAGGGAAATATTGATATTAAATAATAGATATCATAAATTTTATTTTTATGTTAATATAATTCAAAAATTTATTGGCTAGATGACATTAAACGGCAAATTTAGAACGTGTTAGTGGGTATAGAGGAGACAAAAATAGTGTATATTTTATAAAGGAGAAATTTTCATAGTAACGGATATAGCTTCTGATTCTTTAGGATCAGCTTATAATAATATAATTAATGAATTTTAAAAATGACAAAATATTATAACCAGTACTTTGATAATGATATGAATATTTTTTTTCATGTTACGGGAGATGATTTTTTATAATTTTCCTTTTTGATTATATTTACACTAAAGTTTAAAATATTTGTCTAGAACTCAAAAAAATTTCAAAAAATTACAAAAAATTTAAAAAAATCCGAATATAAATAACAGAAAAAGATAAAATAAAAAATAATTTTTTAATTTTACGCAAAATTTATACTTAAATAATCTTTTTCCCTAATAACATATGGAAAATAACAGAACATCTTTAGCCCCAAAATGAAATCATAATCAGATAGATAACTCTAAATAAAAAATCTTATTATAAATTTAAATGATATCAGTTTGAATAGAAAAAGAAAAAAAATAATTGGATTGTTTTTTAATCAGGTTATTATTTTTCAGATAAAAAAATCCTGAAAAAATTCTAAAATTTATTATAGCCCCTTGCTACCAAAATATTCATGAAAGCATTTCTTGTATCGAAATAGAAGGCTTTTAAAATTATTTTAAAATTTTTAGTCTATTTTGCACATGATGAAAGTATAAGTATGTTGATATATATCTCAATTCTATTTAAAATTTTAAATTAGTTTGAAAAAAAGAAGAAAAATTCTGTTCATAAAAATTCAATTTCTTTAAAAATATAAATTTTTTGGTTATAATAAAGCAGTAATCAAAATTAAATTTTCATTTTTTTAAAATATAACGAGGCTATTGATTATATTGAGCAGCAAATTTATTTCAGATTTTATTTAAAAATAACACCCTGACCAATCATTATTATCTGATTTAATTTAATTTATTTCAAAAAGAAAAATATTTCCAAACATAAAATTTAAAGATAAAAAATAATAAAAAAGGATAAAAATCGCCTGAATATCAAAACTAGATAAATTTTATTAATTTTTAAAAATACGTGTTCAATTTTTTGAATTCCGAATAATCTTTAAAATAGAAAAAATGCCAAAAAACTATTTAAAATTGTTTCCTGTTATCTAGAAATCAATTTAATAATAAGAAATTGGCAACTTTAAAATAATAAATTATGTCTTAAAATGTCATATATCTCATTTAAATTTTTTCAATTTGCATTATGTAACAAGATATAATAATTAAAAATTATATAACTAATTTATTTCATCCAATAAGCCCATAAAAAAATTCGTTAGATATAAAATGTGTTTTTTGGACCTGTTTTTATAATTGTTTTTTTTGGAAATTCAAAAAAAAATACAAAAAATATATCTATTAAACGAATAATATTAATTTATAATTATTTGATGCGCTTAGATCGAGTTTTTGATTTTTATTTAGCTAAAATTGTTATTTTAATAAATATAATTGTGCACCAATAAATTTTTTAGCTTTAATGAATTGAATTATACCGAGATGATGCCTTTGGTCTGTCTAAAAAAAAATCGGATTGATAAATCTAAATTAGAAAGTTTCAAAATTTTCAATTGGGTTTTATTTTTTCAATGTGATAAAAATTATTAAAAAGTCGCTACAACTTGTTCTTGTTATTACACTTAATCTATTTAATACTAAAAATTTATAAAAAAGATTCTCACTTCCATCATTTATTTGTAATGTTTATTCTATTCCATTCCTAAATACAACGGAGTAGTTATAAAAGCTTTTTATTTTCTATTAATTTATCATTTAATTTATTATTAATTATCCTTTTTTAAAATGTTTTTTTATTAAAATTCACCATGTATGACTCTAGACATATTTATAATTGGGTTTGGAAATTTATATCTAAAATATAATTTTTTAAAATTAAAAATCGAGTAATCAGATACAAAAATATAATCTATCTTCAAAATCAGTATTTATAGGCCAAAATATGATTCATAGTTATGTAAATCAATAAAAAATAGCTCTGTATTTTTTATATTGTTAATTAAAATCGTTATTTTACACAAAGAGGTATATTTGCTGATTTTTTGGCATATTTTTTATGATAACACGTTAGAAATCCTGTAAGATTTATTACTAGACTTTAAAATACGCAAAAAAAATTTATAAAAGAGTATAATTAAGTTTTTTCTTCTAATTTTTTTTTAATTTTTTTAAAATAAATAAATAAATTCAGCTTTTAAAAAATCCATACTTTCGGAAAATAAAAATTTAATGGAAATATACAGGCGAAATACCTCCAGTATAGTATGATGATTTAATATCAAAAATGAAAATTTTAGACTGGAGTAATTTGAAAAGTTATTCACAAATTTTATATTTATGCAATAATCTTATATCTTTAAACTGCCCTTATATGACCAGAATAAACACATATGATTATTTATCGAGTGGGATATATGAATCCAAAAAACACAGAAAGTTTTGTGATTCTTTGAAGCCTAAGATAAACTATAAATCTCTGGTTCTAGAAAAATTCCAAAATGGTATACAACGCAAATGGAAAATAAAAAAAAGCATATTGAATGAAGATTTATTTATAACCATAAAGATATTTATATAATATTGATTAAATTTAGAACAGGTAAAACACATCCAAATTTAAAAACAAATATTTTGGAGTAAAAACTTTGTAATAACTTTCTCACAGAGCTGTTAAAAGAAGAAAAGGCTTATATTTTTAGTTACTCGGTTATTAAAGGTATTTTTTTCGACATTTTTTTTAGAGAATTTGTAAATATTTTATTTTTAAAATAACTTTAGATAGAATCGCATCTTAATAGCCTCAAAAAAATTCTTCCAAATTTTTAGTGAATCGAAAATTATTCATATAGATGACTCTTATTGACCAATATATTTAGATTTCCGGTAACAATATTTGGATTTTCAGATGAAAATGGCACATTTATTTTTTCTGGTATATCCATATTTTCAAAAGAGTCATGGATGACTTATTAATGGGGGTTTTCCGAATTAAGGAAGAGGGTATAAAAATATTTTCCTGGGTTTAATTTTAAAAATCTAATAGCATAATCTTCACTTTCTATATTAATAGTGGTGAATGAGTTCTATAAAAATATTTCCAGGGTTCATTGCTGGTCCCAAGCTTGCATAAATTTAATTATGGAACTAAAATATTTTTCTGAATTTAAATGTGAATTGATGGAAGACATAAAATATTTACAGCTATCGAATTACAGAGAGGTATTTGGCGTAAAATTAAAACTTTTTTTTCAAAAAATGGAAATATTTTAAGAAGGTTGGAATTTTAATAATTTTTTTAGCAAAAACCATATTTAAGTTAACTTTTCTTGGTATGAAGGATCTAAAATATTGGGTCCTAGGTACAAAAAACTGCCTTTAAAGGTTTAAACTTACCCTTAAAAACAAATATATGTTCATAAGGAGGCTATATAATCTATGGTTTATTGATATGTCTTTATCTATAGTTTGGATATTTCTGTCGAAAGAGATTCTTTTGTAAAAATGCCAAACTATAATAAAAGTGAATATATATCCATGGAAAATAAAATAAAATATTTTCTTATCAAAAACAAAAATGGCTTTTCTACAATAATTGTGGCTGTACAAGATATGTATCAAAGCGGATTTTTGTGTATAGGAGAAAAATTTATTTCAGAAAGCTACTCCAGCATCGGAAATACGAAGAAATACATAGCGATATTTTCATGATGTCAGCTGTAGATAATTTGAATAACTGGATGTGTTTATTTACCCATTTCTTTGAATTTGCAAAGCATAAAAAATGATTACACATATATCAATATTTTTTTAAAAAAGTCACTCTAGATATTATAGAAATAGCCATTTTATCATCCAAAAAAGAGAATACCAAGAAAAATATTAGAAAACGCATCTCAGATAATCGGAAAATTTAATTTATTATAATTTGTACATAAATTCAATAAAAAAACTGTCAAATTGAAATTGAAATGAACTTATTCAGTCAAAATTTTTGTCGGAAATTGAAAAATAAATATCTCATTACATTTATATGAAAAAGTTTGATTCTTCTCAAGAATTGGTATATCAATTTTATCATTATTTTTTGTGTAATTTTCTTTTAAATTTTATGAATCCAAAACATAATTCCAAAAAAAAATTGATGTGTTAATGTTATATAAAATATTTTCACTTATAAATATATTGAATCACACATATTTTACCAAAGATAATTGTTTCAAAGCAATCAACTCGATTTTATTAAAAAACTATTCTTTTTAGCTACAAAAAAATCCACTTGAGATAGTTGGAATATTTCTGATATTCTATTGACCGATTTAAATACACAAGTTTTTTTTGATTTTTTTCCTTCAAAAATGATAAATGCAAAGGTTTGATATCTTTCCAATGGTAGATAAGTGTATAAATAATGATATAAACTTTCTTCCTTTCAATAAATATAAAAATCAGGCTTGGCTCTAATAGCTTTCATAAACTTAATATTTTTATTCTCTATTTTATTATAATAATAAAATAATGCTTTCACTAACACAATTTGTATAAAAATAAATCAAGCTGAAAATTTATTTAAAATTTTTTACTATTGATCTGGAGGTTTTTTAGTTTATTATTAACAACAGATTTTGTAAGTATTCTGCGGTAAAAAGTATAATCAAGTTATATATCACCCATTTCTTATAAACTTTACCGAACAAGTAAAAAATAGGAAAATCCTCTGCGCCAAATGTAATATTTTAATGGGAGAAGGTGACTTGTGATTTTTTAATTGAATAATTTTTCTGAAAATTAAAATTAGAAAAATGTTTATGGGGGGGATAGTAAATTATAATGAGTATACTTTTGGAGAACATTGATTATTTTAAAAGAAGTTAGAAATTCCATTTTTAGGCGTAAAAAGACTTTTTTTGATTTTAATTCCATCAAAATCAATATGATCATTCCAATTCTAAATATTTATTGATTATATATAATTTGAAATTTAAATTTGTGTGACAGCACTTTTATATATAAATATAATCCCATTACAGATGATATTTTTTGATCCTTTGCATACTTTTTTTATTATAGTTTTTAATAAAGTTATCGAGAAATAATATTCCGTAATAAAAAAATATACCAAATGAGCTTTAATATATCCCAAAAATCTCTTTTCCATCGAATAATTTTGTTTTTATTGAATTCTTTCTTCTCCGAATTATTCGGGCAAGTAAAATTGAAGAATTGCTTATTTTATAAAAATAACAAATATAAAAAATGGATCAAAACTATTATCTCAATTTACTCAATTTCGGATGATTAATTGGTCTTTCTTTATTAATTTTGATTGGTATCCACAAATTTGTCTCAATTTACGCAACTTAGTATAAAAAAAACTTTTGACTCTTAAAATTATTTAGTTTAAGATAATAACTAATCCCTAATATCAATGGCCTCGATTAGTTTATGTATTTATTAATTTTAACCGATTTTTATAAGAATTATCGAGATCAGGTAGACTCAATTATATGAATAGGAAAACATAAATATAAACACAGTTTAGATACCAAATACAGAAAACAAATAGAGAGGTATATATAATTAAAACTTCAATCCCATTAAATTTTTATTATTTTAGTTTTGAATTATTTTATTTCGCTGATATGCTTTTTATATTTTTCATTAAAGTTGAAATTTTACGACTAAACTTTATAAAATATAAACTAAAAGATATTTCGTGAGGAAAAAATGATAAATTCATTTGTATTATTCATGAATATTAACCATTAGAAACATTTACATCAGATATATTATTAGAGATATTATTTGAATATTATACTTTAACCACTATTTTAGATCAAATTTTCGCTCGAGATTTTATAATGAGTTGAATTTCAAAATTTTAAATTGATTTGTCATTTAATAATTGTTTTTTCACAATTTTCAAGTCAAAAAATATTTTTTTGAAGATTTTATTATTATCTTTTTATTAAATTGTATGATATCCAAATTAAATTTTTTTAAACTTGAATTTCAAAATCGTAAGGAATTTTTCGATTATGAGATTAGATCTAATTTTTAAGAATATAATTAAATAATTATAAATAGATGTTTTAAAAGAATAAATTTTCTTGTAATCAAAGCATCCAATAACTTATTACGAATGAATTTTATATCCGAATATGATAGAAAATGAATTTTTTTAAAAAAAAATCAGAAAAAAACTCCATTCCACTATTTTTATCAAAAATAGCTCTCTTAATGGTTAGATAAAAATTAAAGGTTATTTAGGAGTTTAAATTTTTTGTTTATGTATAAATTAAAATACAAAAATTTCCTAATTTATAGTCTTATAATGTATCATTATTGTTCAATTATCCAATAAGAAACCCAAAAATTACTCTTATTAATACGAAAATAGAGTTCTGAATATAATTGCACAGGTTTAAATACTAAAATTTACTCTGAATTTTTGCAGATAGATATATAGCTATTCTTATAAAACCAAAATATGATAAAAATTTCAAATAGTGGAGGTATTAAGAAGAATTATTATTTATATCAATAAATATAAATTCTGATATTCATTCAATCGATCAAAAATAAAATTAATTAGTGTAAAGAATCATGAAAATTGATAAAATCACGGTAAATTCAATATTTAGGATATTAGCATACCTCTTTTTCAAAAAATTATTTCTTGATTTACAAAAAAATAAATCATGGCTTTTCATAATTTGGTAGTAAATCTCAAAAAAATTTATATTGACATATCAATTATAAATTCAATTTATAAATAATGGTAAATAGACAAAACTTATATAAATGATCGTATTTATGTAACAAGAATATTAAATCTTTGTTATTAATTGTTTCCTTCAATACTCTGCTTATATTTTTGCTAATATTTGATAAATATGGGGTTTATATAACATAATTTATAATGAAAAAGTCAAAATTAATATATAAATTGTTTAAAATTAATTATCTAAGAGCTGATAAAAACAATGATACATTTGTATCACATCATTTCAAACGCAACTCAAAAGATAGGACTTCAATCCTAAATGATAAGATAAGTTCAAGTGCAGTGGGATTAATATAAATTTTTGAAGTTATAAAAAAAATAAAATTATCGAATAAAATTGATTAATGGTTATAAAAAATATGGAATCAAATTTATAAGAATATTTTGCATTTTGGTATAATATTCTTTAATTTAATGTAAATATTTATGTCTGATACCTTATACCCCTAAGAGTGAAATACATTGCCGTGGTTTAGAGGCTTAGTAGTGTACTTTTCGAAGTACACTAGACTAAAATTTCACGCAGCGTTGTACTATTCTTGTTTGGGAGTAGTGGAGACAGCGCACAGCGATTCTGAGGACAGCGATTCCAGTGGAGGACCATCTCGAAACAGGAGGAACCGATCGTTTAGCACAGCTGAGACATAGTCTAGTGCACAAGTCCAGCGTTCGACAGTCAGACGGATCTCAGCGTCTAACAGCTATTTGTAGGAAAGCCATGTCGATCAAACCCACGTTTGGATAGGAGCCTAATTTTATTAAACCTGTTAGAAGTAGACTCTGACTAGGAGCTCAATAGCTTCAATGAACTGTTGTTCATTCAAAAAGAGCT
>LSSL01000151.1:0-13173 GCA_001953115.1 Smittium mucronatum | reverse complement strand
AGAAGAGCTTATTGTAATTAGGATAATAGTCTTTTATATAAGTATTTTTCTTTTTTTCACATTTTTTAGTATAGTTTTTAATGAAGTTATCTTAAAATAAATTTCCGTGTTACAAAAAAAAACTACAAAAAACAAAAGGGTTAATAATATATGTCCTATCCGCCAAAGGAAGGCCATCTGATTTGTATCCCTACTAAGCTGATTGAAATTTCGATTCATTATTAATAATTGAGACTTTAGGCGCAGATTGGGATTTCAGATTTGCAAAGAGCTTGGCTTATCCCCGATTCTATATCGAATCCAATACAGATACTATAACCGTTCGAATTGTGGTGGCACTAATAAAGTACCTCCTTTATCCATTTAAAATTATTTTAGGCAATTTTTGAGTGTTTTAAATACCTTATATTCACTCAAAAAAATATCCTATTTCAAAAAAATGGTAAAAAAAATGATTCAAAATTTTTGGTTTTTTTCGGATATTGAGCTGAATTTCTGAAGATTATGAATTGATCTGAATTTCAAAAAGGATCGACAGATTCTAACTGAAAGTAAAATAGCACACATGAAACTCATTTCAATCTACTTTCAAGTGTAAAAATTGCTTAAGCACCTAAACTATGACAATTTTTCCGCTTTTTGGAGGGGTTTTAATGAGAATTTATTTAATTTTTCTTTTCTATTTAATGGAATATAACTAATTATTTTTTATATAGTATGACTAATAGTACTGATTTTTAGTATCTAAATAAGGATGAAATTGAAATAAATACTATAAAAATCCAATTAATATATTTAAAACTACCCATGATGTTCCCGTGTGCGAGGATATTTTTTTATGAGGTAATTTAGAATTTTTAATACTTTTATTTATTTTTTATTAAGTACTAAGAATAAACCTTTATTAAATTAATTGATATACTATTTTTTATTTGATTTTTTGTCTAATTTTTGATGGACTTATCTTTTTATAAAGCCTCGCACCCTTTGATTTAGAATTAAATAGTCATAACTATGTAATATTCTGATATATTAATAATATTATACAGGATTTTTTTTTCTCAATACTATCATTTAGATATAAAAAAGTTTACATAGAATAAAATTTTACTTCCTTATAAATCTATAACAATATCTAGTGGCGTGAATCAATAAAAAAATATAAAGAGACCTTAACTAAAATTCAAGCATGCTCTAATGAATATATATATATATTATTCGGGGACATTTTTAATATTAATAAATTTTCAAGAAAAAAAATATTGATTTCATATTTATTTTATCCATCTTTTTGGTTTTAATTTTAATTTATAAAAATTATTCATACTCTTAAAGTGAATTCGCTTAAGTACCGCCAATAAAACGCATAATCTTATTAAAATTGGAAAATAGTGATAAATAATTGACAATGGGTAATCATTTAAGCATATCTTTTTACAAAATAATAAAATTATTAAATATTCTTTCAAAATATTAGTATTTTATGTATAGTTAATAAACTCCTTTTTTGAGGTTTAATAAATTTTTAAAATAAATTTTTTCTATTTTGATTTTCAATCTTTATATAATATTATAAAATTTAAATTTAAATTTAAAGTCAAGCTTCAGTTATTTTCAACTTTTCCTTAAAAACATGATTTTTACAAAAAAATCACGTTAAAAATCTTTAAATTAAAATTAAATGATTCAATTTCTTCATTTTTCACTTGTTCTTATTAGATGCTATTTTATTTCTATAGGAAAGTTATACGTGTATATAACAACTTACTATGATCTGAAATATCAAGAGTAAGATATTAAAGTATAAAAAATAACTATATTTGAAACAATCACAATTTGTTAAAATAAAATTTGATTCCGAGATCGAGTTACTAATTTTTGAAAATTTAGCGTTTTTTAATTTTTTCATAAATTTTTTTTGATTTACTGAAAAGATATAATTTTTAAAAAAATATTTTGAAGAAAAAATTAGTTTTGCAAAAAAAGAAACTGGAATAATTATTTATACGATGACCCCAATTAAATTCCATATTAATTCCCCTACTTATAAAAATCATAACAAATTTATCATTTAATTTATATGTACTGAAAAAATTAACATTTAATAATTAAAATTAAATGTAAAAAATTCTTAAGTTATGTTTCCATAACATTTTTATAAATAAAAATTACCAAAAAAATTAACATTTAATATTATTGGACAAATTTTGTATATTTAATTAAAATTTGTGTTATAATTTTAGTAATAACTATTAAAGAAATAATAATAGGCGCTATAATAAATATTAAACCGAGTTTTTCAAAAAACATTTCATTTAATCACTATATTAATTTTCTTGATATACTCTAATTTATACCATATATTCTTAATTGGTTTTTTTTATTGATTAATTTTATTTATGAATTTTGAAACTTATATCTTTAAATCCTTTATTTTATTTTACTTTTTTTTTAGTTAAAATTAAATCTGAAAATACTTGAAAAATTTTTAAAGTATCTAAACTACTCTTTTTTTTATGAATTTAAGAGAATTTCAGAAAAAAATTACTAAGGAAAACATTGATTATTTTTTAAAAAAAATCTTTAAATTATCTTTATTTCAAAATATTAAAAAAAAATTCATAGACTTTAAAAAATTTTATCTAAAAAATAATTAAAGCTTTTTTTCTATCTTTATTTTTAATACACAATATAATATTATTCGATGTTTATAAAAAATGAATTTAATATCCATTTTTGGTTCCAAAATGGAAATAAAATACTTTCTATTTTTTTAAAATGAAAAATTACTCTTATTTCGTTAAAATCAGGTCAAAAATATGAATTTAAATTAATTAAAAAAAATCTGTATATTTTTTAAATTATTAGTGTTAATCCCAAAGCCTACCTTACTGAGGATTTTTTTGGTAGAAGAATGGTTTGAAAACTCTCGATTATTCAGAATATATATAAAAAGTTAAATTTTGAAATTAAATCCAATATTTTTGAGGTAAATGAAATAAGCTTCTAAAAATCAAATATAGATTATTGTTTCAAATAAATTAAAAAATAAATTTAGTCACACATTGGTAAATTTTAAATCAGACTAAACAAAAAATGGTTTAATTTAATAGAAAAAATTGCACTAAGATTATTCTTAATTTAAATTTATGCAAATAAAATATTTTCTAATATCGTAATTTTTTTCTTTAACTAGAGTGAAGCGTATAATGACTTAAAATTTATATATGTATATGTATATGTATATGTATATTAAATAAAAATAAAAATAAAAATAAAATGCTTAAATATCCAAGAATTTCGATAGCCAATTTATCTATAGGACGATATTAAATAACCTTTATTAAAGTCTAAAATATCAGAGTGGCTTGAATGAAGTCTATTCTTCAAATGAGGAGCAAAATCAATCCAGTTCCTATGCTATACCTTAACCCTGAAGTATAAAAACATAATTCTTTTTAAAATTTAATTGGCCAATATTTTTTATTTTTCTATATTAACTTGAAAAAATTTGCCATTTTTTATTTGTTTTGATTTAAAATTTAATAAATTGTATCTAAATTGACTATTTTGCTTAATTTGGCGCTTTAATTAACAAGTGTTTTCAAAAAAATTATTCGAATTTACTTAATTTTGTTTTATCTGTTAGCTTAAAAAAATAATCTAAATTTTATAAATAGTGGACATAATTATATGTTAAAGATATTATATACATTGAAGTTTTATTTTTAATTTTATTTATGGGGTTTTCTTTTTTGCATATTTTTAATAAAATATTTATAGATATAAATTGTTATATTATTTATGTAGAATTAGATCATTAATAAAAATATGTAATATACATAGAAAATTTCCCAAAATTTTGACAATCTTTTAAAAAATTCTTAATAGTGGTAAATTTAATTTATTAATAAAACCAAGGTAATTTTCTTATTACTAACTTCAAAAACTACATTAATGTAGAGTCATTTGAGTTTATCAAGCTATTTTTAAAGCATAATTAGAATTTAATTTTAAAAAAATAATCAAGAAAAAATTAGGAAATAGGAAGCCTTTGTATTTTTTTAAACAACTAAACCTCAATTTTTTAAAATAAGATGTTTAATTTTTCAAAAAATTTAGTTTTTGTCTCACATTTTAATATAGCCCTTCCCCCCCTCCATTTATTGAAAACCACCAATTATTATATCCAATTAATCAGAATTATTAAGATATATTTTTGGCTATAATTTAATAATAAAGTAATATTTATATTGTAACAATATTGACTAAAAAAGATTCTATGCATTGAGAATTTTTTGGTTTTTTTCGAATTTTCGATCTATTAATACTCAAAAAATTAAAAGAAAATTAAACTCAAATACGTTGCCCAACTAAAAATATGATTTTAGCGATAAATTTAATCATATAAATAATTATATTAGATACATTTTCAAGAAATCTAAGTATTTTTCATTCAATAAAAAATCCAAAACAATATAATATACAATTATACGAATGGTAGGTAATAAAAATATTTAACCAATAATGAAAATTTTAAGTTTGAAAAAAGTGATGATATTTTACAGTGTTTATTATAATTTAGCTTCAACGGTCCTCGAAAAAATGTATTTTTTTGTTTTGTTATTCATATTAAAATTATCTAACCAAATTTAAAATAAACCGTGTTTTCATTTCTAAAAAATATTACTTTAACAAATAAAATCTGTAAAAGTGTTGTAATTGGAAAACAAAAAAATTTTTCCACTTAATCAAGCTAATATATTTATAACTAATATCGATTTTCATTGCATTTTTTATTAGTTCTGGCTTAAGCTCTATTTTTTTTTTTCCTGAGCATAAAATTAAATTAGCTATATTATGAAAGATAGTTATTTTAAATTGAGTGAAATAGGAATGGAATTGAATTAAAACTTATAAAAACTATTAAAAAGTGTTTTTTGGCACTATTAATCGTTTTAATGGATTATAACTATTTATTTAAAAGTGATTTTTTATTAATTTCTTATTAAATAGAGCAAAATTTAATCCTTGAAAAAAGACAAAAATATCTATTTTGGATAAAAAGGATATGTAATTTATTATCAAATTAATAATACCAGTCACTTGTGCAAAATATAATTTTTATACCCCTAATATCCAATATTATAAATATATATGCAATTTGAAAATGAATAAATATAATAAGCGACTTTTAAATTAAAATCAATTCCAGTGTGACGATAATTAATTTGAAACAAAGTTATGAAAATTTTAAAGGTTTTCATAGATTCATTTCATTTTTATAGTGTTTTTTTTCACCTTTTCACCTTTTCATTTTAATTCAAATTTCAATCTAAATCAATCTAAATTTTGAACTGGAATTTACCCTTCGGAAAATATTGTTCCATAATATCAAGGTTCATTGGTTTTTAAATCAATTTTGTGATATTAAAGGGGTTTTAAATTTTTTTATATAATTTTCTAATATAAATGAAAATTATTACTAAATAACTATGCGTTTTCCGATAAATGTTTTTTTAAAAATATATAAATTCACTATTTAATTACACGGTGCTATGATCAGGTGCAGCAAATATTAATTCAAATATTTTGATGAAAATACTAAAATTATTAATCTTTAAATTTTACTTTACAAAAATCAGTTTTTTTTAACGAGTCATTTTTATCTCTAATTAAAAAATTGAGAATTACAAGATAAAAAATAGATTTATAAATAATAATAAAATTTCATAATTTTATAGGAATATATATATATATTTATTATTATTATAGTATACTTTAAGTGCTGGAGCTTCTGAGTGAGTCCAAAAATAAGAATAAAACTCTTTTTTCGTTTTAATAGATGCATATCGAATAAGAAGATTCAATCTAATATTCAAATAAAACCAAATTGGGATATATTAAATGTATTTAGAGTTAAATTTAATTCATATCTGCTCTGATGAATTAATTTTCTTTCAAAAAGGATTTATTATTAATTATAGGGGTAAATATAACAGAGCTTCCATTCAAGTCTTATATTTTTACTAATTATTATTATTTATTTTTTTAGTATTTTAAAATGCTATTTATTTTTTTTAAACGATATTTTCATATGTTTTTTATTTCATTCTTAGTTTTAATTTACATAATTGGAATTTTTGGATCAATTTAAGAATATCGGTAATTTTTTGATAATTTCTAGAGAACATCTATAATTATTTCTTGATATTTTTATTAGATTTTTTAAAAAATCTTTTTTAAATAATCAGGAGAGCATGCGTATATAAATCATATCTTTTGGGGTATGATGAGCCTATTTGAAAACTTAAATACATTTTAAAGATTGAAACTAGATTTTCAAATTTAGTTTTTTGCATTTTTTTTATGATTTTCATAATTTTTTTTATCAATTACTAAATAACCTATATCTTTAACATAGGTTATTTATAATTTTTGCCGTCAATTTAAACTCTAAAATAGGTATGAGGTTTTTTTGAAAAAAAAAAAATTGATATTGCCTTCAATCTTTTTTTAAAAACAGGAATATTATGTAAGATAGCTTTAATCTCTATGCCAAAAGATTCATATCTAACATCCATAGTTACCTATATCTTTTTTTATACACAACTCCAATTTTTTTCTGTATAATTTTTTTTCTCCTTAGTATATTAAGGAAACATAAGCTCTGCATATGGAAAATAATTTAGAAACTATAACCAATTCCAAATCAGAAATCTTTTCAAGATATATGATTAAACTTTCATTCGTAAGAATACTTATTACTTATCAATGCTTACCCAATTATAGATAAAAAACTACCGATCAATTTCGTTTTTATAAGTCTTTCTGCTCAAAACCTTCCCCTGTTTTCCCCCATTTTAAAAAAAAACTAATAGAAATTTCAGTTGAAAATTGGAGCTTCACTAAGCTGTGGATTTTTTTCCTCCTCCTAATTTATAATCTTCAATATTATTTCAGCAAAATAAATAAATTGGCCAAAAATATCATTTGAGATACATAGTAAATTCACTATACTCTAGATTTTCGGAAACTTATTTATAAAATCGATGATTTTAAATATAAAATTCATATTTTATTTTGTAAAATATATAATCTAACATCATATAGATCTCATGCTCTCATCAAGCTTATCATTATATTTCAAGTACAAGCAAAAGGTTAAATGTTTACATATTCTATATTTTTAAAAAATTATTATTATACATACCATGATTTTAAGAGTAATATATTTCCAATTCAGTTCTTATTAGGTTGTATTTAATAACAAGAAAAAATATCGAGGAAAAAATTTAGATGAAGTGTTGAAAAATCTGTAAATCCCCTAAAAAACAGATGTATTTAATTTTCGACGGCCATTTTTACACGCGAATTTATTAATATATCAGCAAAAAATAAAATTAAAAAGAGTTATAATTTTTGTCATATCAATATTATTATTTTTTTTGAGATTAAAAAACCAATTATATCAAAAAAAGGGTCACAAATCAAATAATAGTTTTATCTTATCTAATAATTTCATCTCGTGTGGATCTAATTGTGCCATTTTCGTGGTCAAAATCTAAGCTGTCTCTGATTTCGGCTTAAAAATCGACTTTTTATTGGCTTAATTTTTGAAACCAACAAATTTAAACAAATAAGGAGTCCTACAGAATAACCAGGTTTAAATTACAAAATACAGGAATGAATTTAAGATTATATATGAGTGACTCTGGTTTGTTTATACGAATTTCGGAGACCCAAACACATCTTTTGAGTTATTTTTATTTTACATTTAATTAATATTAGATATTTATCAAAATATATATTGGTGATGGAATCCCAAATAGGAAAAAAAAAACTTTTCAGAAATAATTAAGACAAATATTACTTTATTAGATATTTAACTGGATTATAAAATTAAGTATTACTTTATAATTAAATATAGAAGTCGAAATTATAATGAAACGTAAATACACATACGAAAAAATATATTTGTGTAAAATTTGTGAATCAGAGTTCTTGACCCACCGGATTGAAAGATATAAGAACCTAATATAACGCTAAAAAAAATGGGGGTCATAAGGGCCAAAATGCTTTATTTTTTAGCTAGTTAGATAAAATAACCTCCGATTCCACCACCTTAAAACTGTAATTTTTGTCTACAATACTAATAGCAAATAAAAATAGAAAAATGATATCTTCGCTTTACAATAAATCTTATCTATAAGAAGAACTGATGAATATAGAAAAAAAAAATACTGAAAAAAATGCGAAGTAAATAAATTTCATATTAAGAACAAAAAAATTTATCTTAGAAAGCGTTTGGTTATATTTCAATAATATTAGCAAATAAATTTACATATTTTGACAAAAAAAAATTTATTATTTTTAAATCTAAATAATTTTAACTTAACAAGTTATTAATTTCAATGATTTAAATTGATAAATATCTTCGGATTTTTAACAATACCATTGGTATGATTAAGCGATAATATTTATTATTATCCAATATTTTATATATTTGCGGATGATTCATAATTTTTTCTGATTATTCGACTTTTTTTTAGAAATTTTATTTAACCGTTCTTATTATGATAGCGAATTCTGAAAATTAATAAATCAAGTTTACACTGATATTAATATTCCATCTCAAAAAATTTATAAAAAGTCATTTATCTTTGGTTATTATAGTTAATTTATTAATTTAAAAAAAATCAGAATTATTCATAGAATTATTTTAACTTATTGGAATAGTCTTTTTTTATTTGTAAAATAATATCTGTTATATTTATTACCCGGAAAAAAATTCAAGGAAGAATATACTGCACATAATTAAAAATATTTTTTATTAATTAATATTCAAATATATGAATTTAATAAGTTCTATAATTCTAATTACTCTAAGTCAAATATTCAAATTCAAGAATTATTATGGTTTAGTTTTTATTTATTCGGTTTAAAAATGGAATTAAATAGAAATTTTCTCTATTTTGAAGGAAGAGATACAGATTAGCTGTTTTATTCAACATATAAACGTTTCTCAGATTCATGAAAATTATTATTTAAATGTATTTTATATTATAATTCAATTTTCCAATAAATTATAATGTTTAAAATTTATCCGAAAAAAAAGTAATTAACTTTTCATTATTACCAACTAAAACTAGTTTTTGAGCATTTTTGTTTTTAACTGCTGATTTATCCAGTATTAAATTGAAATTAGGCTCAATTTTTTAGATATATTATAAAGAGATTGTTAATTTCCATTAATTTATTAATAAAATCTTTTTTCTCTATTACCTCCGAGTAAATGATTTTGTAGGTATTTTGTTTTTGATATATATATTTGGATGGAATATAGGTGAAATATCTAAAGTATTGTTTTTTGGATTTTTTTCTACCTCTTTTTTAAATTTATATCACCCCTAATAAATTTCAATATTAATAGATATATATTTAAATGTTTTTCTGAAAAAATACACTCTTATTTAAAAATAAAATAATAAAACTTGTTTTGATACATGGAATAAGAGTATTTTATAAACAAAATGAGTAAAAAATTTACAATAAATATATGAATAAAGAATATTTTTAAAAAAAAAGGTCAAACTAAGAGATATTAAAAGGTATAAGTATTTGAATTTGAATTCTTTTATAACAAATATTTAATAAATTAAATAATATATAAATACTATATATAAAAAATTGATTTGTAAAATATAATTAAAAGCCATATAATTTGCTGAAAACCCCCCATCCATTTAATAAAAGTTTAAATAATCAGAAATTTTTATATTTATTCATTATTAATGTATTATAATTTTTAAACTTAATATATTTATAAATTATTATTATTTGTCAGAATGTTTATAAGCAGAATTTATTTTAAAATCAAATACAAATTAATTCAAAATTTTTTAAAAGGATCAGGGAAAGGTTGAATTTTTTCAAAAAAACCCCCCCTAGCCAAATATTTTTTGAATCTCTAAAATTTGGTACTCGCTGTAAAGATTTAAAAGTATTTAAATTCATACGATATTTATTAAAATTATGAAAATAGTTGGTACAATTTTGATAGTATATTTTTAAAAATAGTATCAATTAGTATTTAGTATTTAATTATAAATAAAAAATAAAATTCATTAAAATTTTAATAAATCAAACCAGAAAGTTGTGATTATTTCCAAAACTTCATTTATAGCCCTAAGATATATTTCATCTAGCTATTGGGCACTAAGAATACATTAATTTGCCTCGAAAATTGGTCTGTTTGTTTAAATGTTTATATTTGATGCCTTTTTAAAAAAAAATGGGGATCTAGATAGTAAAAAAATTTCAGAAACAAAAAATAATATTGAAAAGATTTTGAATTAAATTAAAGGATGAAGGATAAACCAAATATCGAAAATATAAGAAAAGGAGAGATCTATTTAGACAAATAAAGACAAAAAATATTAGGATTAATGAAACCTGATATAATAAAATATTAAGAAAATTTTTTCATGTGATATATAAAAATATAAAAAAAATTTAATCTTGCTTTTAAAATTTATTTGTTTAAGTATCAATTTTAGGATCAGAGATTTTAGAAAAATAAAATCAATCAATCAGAACCTCAATAAATACGCGACTAAATACTTACTAAAAAATTCTTTGAATATTATTAACAAAAAAAATCATCCAATTAAATAAATAGACTGTTATTTGGAGAAAATTGATGTATTTTCAGTGCTTAATCACTGGAATAAATATATTTTAGAGCTAGAGGTGTAATTCCAGCACTAAATTCAAATTTCTGGTTTGGTTTATAAAGAATAAAGTGACTTAAATATGTTACCCATTAATTATAATTCGATATTTTTGTGTCAAAAAGTTTATAAAAAAAAGGAATTATAATTTAATATATCAAATATCTACAGTAAAAGGTTATTTATTTATTTTTAAGTAAAATTTCCAAAAAAATAAAATTTGACCACCTATTTTTTTTCTGTTAAATTTAAATAAATTTACTTTATCATTGATGTCTCGATAAAAAATTTTATTCATATACGGAATTTTTCAGTAATTGATATAATTATTATTCTTTGAAATATATATGGGCTCCATCTTTCTAAATAAATAAAAATTATGAAAAAATATATATATTTTTATAAATTGAATTCTTCCACCCTTCTAATGAAGAGTTTGTTTTAGAAATTTTTATCTAAAAAAATGACGATGGAATGGATTTAAATTAATGAAATTATTTTATATTTATGCATTTAGCTTTTCATGATATTTTTTTAATTATTAATAAAATAGATATAATTATAGGGTAAAATTCCTTAGAATAAACAAGTGGTATGTTAATTTATCTGAGAAAGATTAAAATGGATGTTTTTAGAGTTCCCATTTAAGAATTAAAGTGTTTTTTTTTAATTAACCCTTTTTTATACAAAAATTAAATGATGAACTCTTTTTTATTTGATTTATTGAATTATAAAAGATTCATTTTTGTTATAATTATATAATAAAGGAGCTAAAAACGCTCAATATATTTATTTTAGGAGAAAATCAAGATAAAACGTAATAAAATTGAAATAAATACTTGTAAATAAACCAAATAAAAAGATATTTTAAATATAAATTTTATTTAGTCTTATCTTTTCACAAAATAGTTTTAAATTATTAGTTATATATAATTTTTTAAAAATTCAATTAAATACTTTTTTTTTTGCGTACTTCAAGTCTTTCTTCTTTTAAAATTTCATTCTATCTAAATGAAGTCAAATTATATCATTATGTAATTTTAGATTTAAATTAGTAACTTTTAAATTTTCAAAATTTATAATTAATGCAGATTTCAGGTATCATTTTTGCGCTTTTTAAAAAATAATATACTATATAAAGTTTTTTTTACAAAACATCAATTAATATAACAAAACTTGTATATATTAAATTTTTTCAAAGCTTATTATCTATGTGTAAAATTGATTTTGAGCCCCTGGAATAATAATCAGCTAATAATCAATCTTTTGGGATTATCGTTTTATTATTCAAGACCTTTTTTTTCCAGGCTTTTGTTTGTTTTATCATATCAATATTAATTATCAGAAATATCTGGATATTATATAGTTTTAATATGAAATGGAAAATTATATATTATGGGATATAATATTTGGTATTTTATACCCTAAAAATTTCCAGTAATGATAAGATTTTTCAGTTTATAAATTCTTGAAATTTTCTCCAAATTAAAATATTTTTGAAAATTAAAAATTCTAATAATTTCTATTAAAGAAAATATATAATAAAAAAAACTTTTTTTATGCATATGATTTTTTTTGCAAATATTTATTAAAACAAAAAACATCTTTTTTTTAAGCTAATCTCCCTCTGTTTTAAATTTATTTGTGAGTGCATTATTTTTCACGTATTTTGTCTACATATCTAAAAGAAGGTAATCGAGCTAAGAATTTTCATCAGTTTTCAAACTTGATAAAAATCTTAAAAAAATATATTTAATATGTTTAATAAGAAATAATTTCCACCTCAAACAATCAGCAATGTCCGAATAGAAATATTATAATAATTATCTCTGAAAAATGACCATTTTTTTGAAAAAAAATCCAAAATAGTCATAATTTGTAAAGAATTGCAAAAATATTCGGAATAATAATCATAGTTTTTCTTTCAACAAATTAAATTTCATTTATTTATTTTTATCAAAAACATTAAACTATTAACCAAAAAAATTAAAATATCCAATATATTTTTTCATGTAGGGACAATGATAATATTATAGGTGTTTAATGAATTTTTATGAGAGAAAAACCAAATAGTTTCATATGTTTCATATTAGTCCTTCGAAACTAGAGAAAATTTTAATGTGCACCATTCAACTTTTTTCTCACTTGAATGAGCTCAAAATACTTAAAAAAAAGTTTGAAATTTAGCAATTCAGCCTAAATAAGGAATAATCATCGCGAAAACGTAATAAAATCTTACCATCGAGGATTGTGAAATTCATATTTTAATCTAAAATTCACAATTTTTATTGAGAGGTAACTCACTCAAAAAAAATTTAATTTTTTTTCATTAAAATGATAACAATAATCATCAATAAAATGCTACAACGCATTAATACAAAGTTTTAAGTGAGATAAATATCTTTTTTCCGGATCACAACATTCAGTGTTTGGAATCAGG
>LSSL01000150.1:0-25274 GCA_001953115.1 Smittium mucronatum | reverse complement strand
ATAAAAAGTTATAAAAACTAATTTAAAAAAATTAAAAAAAGTTAAAATTAAAAACTTCACCCAACTCCCCTCTCCGCTCTAGAGGCTCCATACCTCGAGGGCATCATTCAAGGGGGCTGGTGGATCACTTAAACTCTGGAGCTTAAGTGTTCGTGGCACGCGGATGCCAATCAGAAATTCGGCTGTTTCCAGCACAAATTTATGATCAGCGGTGTCAGCTTGTAGCTGACTTAAAGTATGTTTAGACTCCCCCCAAGGAGTTTTCCAACTATCCCCGATCGGGATTCATTGAAATTAGAAAGTTGGTTTTTTATGTCTGAGCGGATAGGTGCTGGTATGAACCGGCCGATCGTTTCATTTCTCTGTACGTCCCATCGGGAGCAATTTAATAAGATGTGATCAACAGTTTATTGAATCAAAGACATATACCGTTTTTATTAAATTAAAAATAAACATAATAAAAACTAAAATGAACAAAAAACTACCAAGCCAATTGAGATTTGGAAGTGTCGCTAGAACAATTATTAGCGGATATGTAAGCATCGGGATTAGATGAAATAGCAGCTCTAAATAGCTTCTTACCATACTTCTTATACATCTCGGTAACACCACCGCCCTTAATCAGACGTTCTTCCATCAAACTGAGGCTGAATTTAAATGTCTCAGATCCGATCTTAATAGTTCTCTTTTCAAGACTAACACTAACAGTAGCCCCTTCATTGGCTAACTCATAGAAGCGATCATCTTTAAGGGTAATACCCAAAAGTGCCATGTTGGGTTGATTTCTGGAATAAATGAAAGCATAAGATTTGGCAATTACTACCTTAACACCGGCACCTTTGAGAGCACGTGGAGCTTCCTCGCGGGAAGAACCTGATCCAAAACCGATTCCAGCTACGACAATGTCAAATCCGTCCTTAACCAATTGTCTGAACTCAGGTCTAACTAACTCGAAAGCATGTGTACCCAAATCAGTGTCGTCCACACCTGGCATAAACTGTGCAGGAATAATAGCATCAGTATCGATATTATCGCCGAATCTCTGAACTAAGCCAGTGATTGTATCATCTGATCCATCAGATACGATTTCATCAGAAGCATCAGCAGCAGAATCAGCCATGACAGCATCTCCTTCGGTCAATAGGGTTGGGTTTGGCTCGGAAACAACATATTCTCCGGGCTTTTCCATCCATTCGGCGATCATAGCCTTATATCTTTGTTGGTCAATTAAGTTAACAAGTTCTGTGGGATCGGTGATCTTCATTTCAAATGAAGAAGCGGCGACAGTAGCAGCAGACGAAAGATTTGCAATAGATCCTGGACCCATACGGTTCTTGAAATTTCTGTTCTGGGATGAAAGCCAAACTTCGCCTTGTCCAGCAACATCAGCTGCTACACCAAGACAGTAAGAACACCCTGGAGCTCCGATATCAAATCCGGCTCTAGTGTAAACGTCAATCAAACCAAGTCTGCGGAGTTTAGCAAGAATGGGGACTGATCCAGGAGTAACGCGTCTATGCTTAGCAGCAATAGGTTTGAGGCCTTTATTAAGACCTGCTTCCAAAACTAAAGCACCCATAATGAGATCTTCTTCGGCAGTAGTACAAGCGCCAATGAAAACACCATCAAGTTCCATACCTGCTGCTTCAGATACAGGAACGACATTGTCAGGACTGGGGTGGAGAGCAACCAATGGGGTGATTGTGCTTAAATCAATTATGTGAGATTCTGCGTAATGAGCATCCTCATCCGGCTTAAAGTATATGGATTTATTTTTGTGCTCTGGATTCTTACGGTGAGAAATGAAAGAAGCGGTAATCTCGTCAGCTTCGCAGATACCTGCCAAACCACCGAACTCGGTGGCCATGTTCGAACAAGCAAATCTGGCATCGCAGGACATGTATTTGAGGCCAGGACCAGTGTATTCGACTGATCTTTCAAAGGCAACAGTGTTACGTCCAAGATTTCCAAGAACCTGCAAGATTATATCTTTACCACCAATACCAAACTGAGGCTGGTTTACGAATTTAATTTCAACAGTTTCTGGTACCATGAGATAGGTTTCACCTGTAACCATTGGCATAACAACATCAGCAGCACCCATACCAATAGCCAAAGCACCAACGGCACCAGCAGAGCATGAGTGAGAATCAGCACCAATGATAAGTTGGCCAGGTTGAGCACGCTCACGATAAAATTCGGTATGAAGAATAGTATAATTTGGTCTATAGAAATCAACTAGATCAACATCATCAGCAAACTTGGTTGAAGCATGTACTAACTGTTTAGTTAATGGTTTATCCATGATTCTGGGATCAACAGTGTGATCAATAGCTAACCAGAAACGATCATTTCTATGAACACCAGGATTACCCATTTGTCCGTAAGTTTTGTCCATACCCTTCCAGGTCAATTCTGAAGCAAGAGTCCAATCAACTGAAACACAAACCATCTCACCGGGACGAACCTGGTCGGTGGATTTGAGACCAATTGCATTGTGGTAAATAATCTTTTCAGTAATTGTCATACCACGTCTGTTTGAAGGACGAACAGAAATGGTATTCCTTGGAACCTGGGAATCTTGGATGTTTAAACCATTAAGAAGTGGGGTCAGAGCTTTAATGACAGCATCTCCAACAACAGAGGTTGAATCAGTACCCTTAAGATCAGCAGTTCTGATCCCGTAACCATTAAGTTCATCATCATCAAGGGCTTTACGAACGGCTTGTTCAACAGCGTTTGCTTCAGCTTCAAGGCCTAGAGAATAACGCAGCAACATAGCAGCAGAGAGAATAGAACCCACGGGGTTAGCAATGCCCTGACCAGCGATATCAGGAGCAGAACCATGAATTGGCTCATATAAACCATTGACTGGATCTTTACCATCTGGAATTCCGGATAAAGAAGCAGAAGGCAACAAACCGAGAGAACCTGGGATAACGCTAGATTCATCGGATAAGATATCACCAAACATATTTTCAGTTAGAACGATTCCGTTAAGAGAACGGGGGTTGCGAACAAGTTGCATGGCAGCGGAGTCAACCAGATGATGTTCCAGCTTGACACCAGGGAACTCATTAGTGATGATTTCGGTGACAACATTCCTCCACATGCGAGAAGTGGCCATAACATTGGCTTTGTCAATGGAGTGGATGGTCTTGTAAGGCTTTGAGGCAATGGCCAGCTGACCGGCTAGTCTTGTAACTCGCTCAACTTGGCTAACACTATATTCAGTAGTGTCGAAAGCATTTCCTTCGGAATCACGTTCTTGTCTTTTACCAAAGTAAACTCCACCAATCAGTTCACGAACCATCATGAATTCAGAACCAACAACAACATCGTATTTTAGAGGACTTGATTTGAGCAAGGAATCAGAAGCAAAACTCATTGGTCGGAGATTGGCGTATAAACCTAATTTCTTGCGTAAGTCCAGAAGACCTTGTTCAGGGCGGGGACCGAGACCTTTGCTGGGATCAGTAGGATCGACAGGTCTAGGCCATTGAGGACCACCAACAGAACCTAACAAAACAGCATCAGCTGACTGGCAAGCAGCAACAGTGGACTCGGGAAGAGGAGTGCCTATAACGAGAAGATAAGGGGAAATGTTATTTGGGAAAATACCATAGTTGAAAATCTAGAGTTAAATAAAAGGGAGAAACTTACCGTGATTGTCGATGGCAATACCACCGAAATCATGGAAAGTGAAGCTAAGAGTTTTGCCAATTGAGTTGGCTCTCATCTCGCTTACTCTCGATAATACTCTGACGGCCTCGTGTGTTACTTCTGGTCCAATTCCATCACCAGGGATCACAACAATATTATAAGAGGCGGCCATAATTATACTCGTACTGTGTAAATAATAATAGGAAATTATCAAGACAGAAACGCGAAAATCGCTAGTACCTATATCAAGCTATATATATACGACAAGAATGGTACTATCCCGAATCAGTGGCAAATTGAAGATAAGTTTGATCCAAGGAACTGGCCAATCATTCTCAACTCCATACGTATATATGATCCATGATTTAATTGTTGCGCCGAAAATAAAAACTTTTAGTGCCCCCGTTTGTGAAGCAAGCCAGTCTGGCTCAGCATTTTTTTATTATCGAGTCTTCATTTGTTATGTTCGGACGAAATAGCCTATGCTTTGACAATTTTCAGCATTGATTTCTCCAAATCAGATTCGCCTTTATTTTTGGAATATTTCTACTGCACCGATTTCAGCAAAACACAGACAATTTCATTGGCCAAATCAAACAACATTAACAAATATATAGTATTAGACTAATCAGCCAAAAAGAAGTCATGATCAGTGGTGACTGATAGACCAATTTCCCAATGATTTACAGATAAATTGCTAGTTCCTACTTTGGTTTATGCGTTTGCTTTTATTCGCTGCATTTGCTGCCAAAACGCTTTTGTAGCGGAATGCGCAAAAATAGCAGGAAAGTTCATCATAATTAGTCACTACTTTCTCTTGACCTCCATTGGCCACAACACCCGGTTTTTATATAGACCCACAAAAACGGCTATTGTCGACTAATATTTTTACTTGATTTTGAAACACCTATCCAATTTAGCTATATGTCTAAGTTCAGGAGTCACACTTGATATAGGAGATAATTTCAGAGTACACAACCAATAAATTTGATGGAAAAAATTACTTTAGCCCCTTTAGCTCCAAAATTTTTCACTTCACTGGGTTTGTTAAATATACTGAGATTTATTTATTTTATTTATTTCAGTTGGCTATTAGAGCTTATTTCTAAATTATTATAACAAAAATACAACTATTGGCTGTGTATAGTAAATTAGGGCGATCCCCCAACAGTCAAACAATAAACCCCTTCAAGCCTCAAAATGTCTTTAGCACCTATAATAGTAACTTTGGATTTTTTATTTGATGAATTATTCCAATTGACCAATAGCCCAACTATTAAGGCCTAGCTAAAGAAAAATTAGCTTATTATCAGAGAATTGAACAAGGCTTATTTACCTGCTGCCCATAAAGGGTCAAATTATAAACAATATTATTTATTTCATTTTTTGAATTTTTTGACGAGATTAAAGTTGTAATCAAATAGTAAGTTTCAATCCTAAATGTTTACATTACTATTAAAAAATCACTTTGGCACGATTCGGATAGTCTTAAATATGCTCATCATCAACCAGCCAATATTTTCGCAATTATGCCAACTTCTACATTAATCTTCAAATTGGCATTGGGCATTAATTCCGTAAATGGTTAATGGTAAATGGAAGATTCTCTTTGAAAGCAGACACTTCTCTATTAAAAATTTACTACTAGTCTAATTTGGAAATAAGCATATTATACAACCTTTAAAATTGTTTAATAATTTAATCACTAAAAATTTCGTAATGGAAAAATTAGAAAGGCTATTAGATCAAGCATTTTTACCTTTTCTATTGGTTTGGTACCGAAGTTTATCATGAAGTGGACCATGATTTACACATTAAAAAAAAGCCTTGTCTTGAAAAGAATCTTCCCAATCCATATGTAAACTTTACTAGTAATTGATAAATAAGTATGCTGTGATCAATTGTTGATTTCATTATTAGGATGTTCTTTTTACAAGACAATTCTCCATTAACCCTTCCCAGACTCAAAAATGACTTGAGCCCCTATTTGCGAAAGTAGACATTTTCTATTTGGCTATAGGCAAATTAAATTAACTAAATGACAATAAATAATGTATTGTTTTCGTCATCGAAGAATTGGCGCAATTTTTGGATTTCAGGCTCTGAAAGAATCCATGATTAAAAATAAAAAACAAAAATCAGATTAATAAAGAAAATACTCTTTCAAAATCCTGAAAATTTATACGATTCCTATTTGTAATATTTAACATTTTCTATTCGATGAACGAATGAAAAGAATAAGCCAATTATAAGGGTTACTTTTTAGTCATTGTTTGTATTGACTAAAAAACTATGATCTTTTTTTCTTCGCCTGACCCTGAAGGGGCTAATCCAACTGTATTATATTCATTAGCCATTTCTCTTATTTTCTCTAATAAAAACTACCATTCTGAAACAGAAATGAAAAATAAATTTCGGCTTATGGAAAAGCTTCAATTAATGTACTAATTTGTGTCACCGCTTTTATGTCTTGATGAATAAAAAAATATTCTACGCTTCTTATGCAACATTAAAAATAAATAAATAAATGATCATTATGCAATCCATAACATTTTATTAGACGATATGTAGAGCTAGTGTAAGCATTTGAATAATTTGAAATCAAATTCAATACTGAAAAACTAGGAAAAAACATAATAATACCCGTAAAATGTCTGGGCTCGATTGAATCAGCAACGCAGCTTTTTTTTGGCCTAAGGGTTACGTAAAATACTATTAGATAGTCAAACCGCTTCTTTTTTTCGGAAAATCTGTGAAAATCTCTATTATTAGTCAAATCGCTTCTTTTTTTCGGAAAATCTGTGAAAATCTCTATTATTAGTCAAATCGCTTCATTACTAGCCAAACTTTCAGGAAATACTCCCCTCCTATTTAAACCGTGGTGTGTTAAGTCAAGGAAAGTATGTTGTGCTATGATCATACCATTAATCTATTAATTTGTCCATTAATTTTATTCACTATATGTTGCATTTATATCTTTACCTTATATAAATTGAAATTTTGTGTGAGACTTTTTTCTTATAAAAATATCTGTGGCAAAGATACAATTTAAATTTTATGTGGATTATTTTCTAAATCATTTATCAATTTAATAAACTAAGCCCTTAAAAAACAACCCAAGTAACAACTATTCCATTTACTCGCTAATCAAATTATCAAAAAACCATTTACTCAATTTCCGTATTATGAAGGTAGCAAAAAGCTATAAGTAAATATCATATTTCGAAAGGAATCTCACGCTTGCTATTCCATTATCACTAACAAATGAACATGGGAGCTTCCTGACAAGACCAGGCTCCGTTTTAACATTTAAACCATTGGCTCAATATTAATTCATACTACTATTAATATAAAGATAATAAAACATACCGGTTTATTAACCTTTCTGCATTTTACTAAAATTAAACACCATTTTATTTTTCCATTTAAAGACTACCCCATATTTTTATGCACTAAATTAGCGGCAATTTCCAAATTAGGAAGATGTTAAGAATCAAATGGTGAAATTTCTAGTCTCAAACTTTTAAGGGCGAAACGCCTTGCCATAGTTTAGAGGCTTAAGTAATGTACTTTTCGTGGTTTACTGTGCTAGAATTACACATGGCGCTTTGCTATTTAAAGTTTGGAATTGTTTATACTTCTCGCAGTGACTAGGAGAACGGTTATTCAAGAAGAAGACCATCTCGAAATAGAAGGGACCATTGGCTCTATATTATGATATTATCTGTGTCCAAGTCCAACTTTTGAATGCCAGTTGGATCTTAACGCATAGGTACTTTGATGGAGAACACTTTCGATCAGACCCCAATTTTGAATGAAACCCTATCTTTTATTCACCCTGTTAATTGTAGGTTCTAAATAGGAGTTCAGCGATCTCATCGGGCTTTTATTCCTTGACAAAGAACATAATTCTTGGTTGCAAAAACCTTCGTAATTCAGTATATTCGAAGAAATGTCAAGGTGAGCCTTTCTGTTAGTAGATTGCACTTTTTTCTCTGGATACACAGCCGGTAGCCCGGTAGATAATGTGCCGTAACAAGATAATAGTCTTTTATATAGGACGTTTTTTTTCTTTGTCATTTTTTTAGTATTGGTTTTTGATGGATTATCATACAATAAAATCCCGTTATACTAAAAAAAATTATTCTAGTATCAAAAACAATCCCCTATATTTTTAAAATTAACATGAGGGGTAAGATAACATTACTCTATAATTTAGAGATAAAGTTCTAAAATTCTTTGCGCAAATTAAACTACAAATCTAAACGAGAATCTCATAAATTTCTTCCAAAAAAAAAACAATTATATAACAAAGTATACCTAGGCAAGGAATATAAACCTTAAAATCATAAAAAATAAAAGTTCATAAAATAGTTTAATCCTTGGCTTCGTGAATACTGTAAACCATTTCGAAATCCTCCGATTCTGGTTCAGCTTCCACTGATGTCTCTTTCTTATCGGTTTTAATATCGAGATTACCATTATTACTCTCAGTGTCAATTTCAACATTCTGGAAACTCGATGTGTCTCCTGAAACTGGTGGCTGCGAAATATCACCGATAGTTGACTCAAAAACATTCTGCTCTATTGGTTCAATATGAACAATGGCAGGAGAACTCGAATGAACTTCTTTCTCAGATTCAAGAAAACTGGGCAATGATGTAGAACTAAGAGGGAAACCTGAATCCAAAGTACTGCGATAAGATTCAGTTGACGATGCATTTGGTGTTATACTGTCAAAAAATGCAGACGACAATCTCTTACCAATAAGATCTAAATTCTCCTTAACCATGTCACTCTTTGCTGAAACTAAAATATCAGTATATTGAGGACTATTACTGGATTTAGGTTCTGTTGGGAGTACCGTTAAATCAAACCCCTCATTGTTTTGAATTTCTAACAGAGTATCAACCTTCTCTGACTTGGGTGGTTCAGTAACGTTTTCTGGGTTAGTATCATTAGAGGATTGACCTTCTGTAGGAGAAATGTTTTTTTTTCCATCATCAAGATTTTGGATGCCGATTTTGTCAGACTTCGCAGAGTCATCAATTGAGTTCCCACTTTCAGAATGTTTGGGATCAGTCCTATCATCGACAAAAGCATCTTTAGATGATTCAGGATTTATAGCTGCATTCTCTGATTTAGACTCTTTATAAGAATTTTGAGCTGCAGTACCCTTCCTAATAATGTCCTGAATCAGACCAGCGCTTGCTTTAGCGAAAGTTTCAAAGACTGGTGTGAGTGTTTCGGTAAGAGCATTAGTGTATTCTGCTAGTGTCTCTCTTCTAGTTTCCCTTTTAGAACGGCTTCTGTGTTGAGATCGGCTAGATTTACTTCTTTTAATTTTAGGAGAAACACTGTCACCGTATTCATTCATATGAAGACTATCAATCTGTGAGGTGACGTTTTCGACTTGGTCAGTGCATGAAACATCTTCAGACAGGTTAGCAGCATGATCAACTGAAGTTTTGCTAACATCCTCTTCACCAGACGCCTCAACAAAGATGTCGCACCATAGTTGGTCTCCAAATAATCCACCATCACCTGTAGATAGCCTCCATTTGCTTCTATAATGGCCAGGGGTCATCGGTGCAACCATGTCAGCCACAATGCTAGTCTTTTCGTAAATATTACCAACAAAAACAGGGAACTCGCATTGCCCAATGTCACCCATAGCAGTTCCTTCTAGGAATACCAGTTTAGTACATTCAGGCCATTTGATTTCCCCAACATTTGCAACTGACCAAATCTTTACAAACTTTTCTCCAGGTGCAACAAAAGTGCTATCGGGGATTGTAAGATCTTCAACAAAAAATGCGTTCAAACCAGAAAGAGATTCATGATAAAATCTGGAGTTATTTTGAACAAGGCTATTTTCCTGTTGAGGATAGCTGGAACTTGAAGTCTGATTGTTGCGATTAACTAGATTATACCCCCAGTTTAAGGCACTCTTAATTTCTGCAGAATTCATGACAGTATTTCCAATACCTCTCAAAGTTCTCTCGCTTTCTTTAATGACCTTTTTTTGGATATCAAACAAAGACCTCCTGTAGTCTTTCTTATGAGATCTCAAATCCTCATCGACACTATGAGAGGAATCAACGCCACTATTATTTATGCGATGGTATTCGGGAGAACAATTGGTCAGTGGAGCCCCAGAATTATCTCTAACGTCAGGAACGGAACCACCTTCGGAGTTTCTATTATGAGTAAAGCTTTTGCGGGAAGCTTTCCTATCCCTATTCTTAATGCCATCATCAGATTTTTTGGAAATTTTTTCTTCAGATTTTTTTTTTCTGTGTGCAGTCAGATTTATTTCATTCTCGATTTCATCGATCCTAAGTGAGCATTTTTTATCTTCAACCTTATGCCCTCTTCTAGATTTGGACTTCTCCCGCCCTCTCCTTGATTTGCTTTTATGAAGGGGATGGGAATTAAACCTTTCATGAGATGGTCTGATAACAATAAAATCTCTATGTTCATGGTTAAGAGTATCAAGTTTTGGGAAACAATCAACACAGAGATCGAAATCATCACAGATATCGCATCTGAAGATCTCGCCACCAATTCTAGAGCCACAGTTATCACAGCCTACATAAACCTCAATATCTTGTGAGGATCCGGAGCCTCCAGGGATAATTTCATCCACATGGTACGAAGGAAACAGAGCATGATTTCCTTCATTGTAATTAGTGTGGAAAGGCTCAGATAAAAATTTGCATTTACTGCAAAAATCTATTCCTTCACACAAATTACAACTCCACACAATTCCGTTGATTGTGGAACTGCAATTATCACATAAAATCTTTTGAATTGAATCAGATTCCTTTGAAGCAACAATATATTTACGATCCTCAAACAAGGGGATGGCATAAACTGGATGTTCATGCTTTTCTATCGACTCGCTAAAATTACAATTGTGGCACAAATCATAATCTTGACATTTGATGCACTTCCAACGGACCCCTGATATTTCCGAATCACAAGAGTCGCAAACTACGATGGAGGCATGTCCTGGCTCATTTTTATTCTTATCATGTCGATGATGACGCTTACTACATCTGTGAGAATGTCTTGAGTGATGCCCCTTACGGCAGGACCCGTCTTGCTTTAGATCCTTATGCGAATGTTGTTGATTGCATAAAGAACTTTTGGATGAAATAGATATTTCCTCTAAGTTACCCCTTTTAGAATCATAAACCCAGGGATCGATAGGAGAATTAGCTTCACTGCTGATTTGAGTGACGTTCAAATAACTAGCGGCGGAATCGCCCGAAATGGATGAAATTGCTATGTTAACAGCGGCCATGGCTCTTTCGACGTTTTTTTTTATTTCGGTAGACAGACTTTCGCTAATATCAGTACCTACCTTCTCGAGCTGATCCAATTGATCACTGAGTGCCTTAACGGTATCCTGGATAAATCCAATTGAGCTACCAAAGCCACCTTCTTCGATTTTCTTGTCTTGTACGATTACTCTCATAATTTCGATAGATTTTATTACGCAAAAGAGATGATATAACCACTTATTTCCAAAAAAATTCTTTTATGAACTTATGAAATATTAATTCCGCAATATTCTGCTTTAGCCGGATATTTATATGACTCCACACCTGAATAAATTGATAATTGGCATTTTTAAAAAAAATCCCCTGCCTAAATTAGACTTGGCTTACACTTGATTGCATCAGCAATAAGCAAATTGAACGCACCTTTATCCTTGGCCTATTAACTATTTCAGGGGGCTTCCTTATTTGAACATTCATTGGTTATGTCGATTTGTCTTGACAGTATTAGCGGCATTATTCGCTGCTATTAATATTTTTTTGTTACGAAATAATTGAGCATATTTTATGTAATATACATTTTTTCGATAGGAGCAGCAATCATGTGACTGAACACAATTCAAAACGGAAACTTTCTACTTGCCAAAACCCCAATTTGATATTTTCAGGTCCTTACAACCGAAATAACCGCCAAGTATTGGCCCTAAATCCTTGTTTATTTACTAAACGTCTTTTTCCAAAATTTTGACTATTATATTACGTCCATCTATGTTATTTTAGAACCCCTGCCAATCCATTGCCAAGAAAAAAAATAATATCAGCTGTTTGATTCTTTAACCTCTTGAGGGTCTAAAAGTGTATCTACTCCTATTTGCGGAATTCACCATTCCACTATTTGATGCGAAAAATTAATACAGCTATAGTTGAAGTGAGAATTAAATATTTTTATTAGCAGAAAATTATGCTACACTTTTTCAATGTTAATCCTAAGAGGGCTAACAATAAACTATCTTAATTTTTCGGACATTTTGTATCCAATAAATAATCGACTTTTTACCCCATGAGAAAAAATTAAAATTAATTGGATAAATCATTTTGATTAATAAACTTATTTTTTCAAGAATCAAAAGTTAGTACAATTGGTGCCTTTTTGGGTTAAAAGGTATAAAAGGGTAAAATCAAATATACAATCCTTCAAATCCAGCATTTCACGTCTTACGTTTCTGACCAGCAGGGTTTTTTATTAATGTATCATAACCTCATTGTTTATAATTAGAGACAGGCCAGAAAAAAACTAACAGTTAAATCTACTTATTTTCATTGTAAGTTCAACTAACTATTATACTTTGAGCAGAAAAGAACTTTTTATCAACGAGTTTATTGATGATATACAAGGTTATTACTGATAATTTCAATCATCTAATCAAACTCTCTTGGGTTGAATTTTTTCAAAAAATGAAAAGTAGTATTTAAGGAAACCATACTTGTTTCACTATACTTTGAATATTCAATAGCATATTGGTTTTTAAGGGCTTTATGAATTGACTATTTGGAACCGCTAAGTATAAATTTATTAGAAGACAACATATAATTAATTCAAAATAATTTTTATCGTTTAATGTTAAGAAATCCAGACTCTGTAATATTACCGCCTTATATTTAGGGCAGAACGAAATTTTCTCAATATCGATTACATTTACTGGCTAAAAACTTTGATTATTGAATAATATTTTCTACTTCCAAATGCTTTTTAAAAAATATATAACCGATATACTTAAAGCATTAAGCGATATATTTCAATTATTTTTTACAAAACATCTCATATTTTCCTTTATGTAACGATTCATATTCCGAAAAAATATTTGATTTTTTCCACCAATTTCTAATGATTATTTAAAGTGGAATCTACAAATTAATGGAGTTATTATTTTAACCGGTAGAGATAAATTACTCTATTTCAAAAATATATTGTGATTTTCGATATAACCCGCCAATAATTTTGGTCAATGCCCATCCCCACAAAAGATTATTTTACATTGATTCTCTTGATGAAGATCTTAATGCAACCGTGTTATTATTGTATAATAGAAATAAATATTTATAACCATATATCTAGATACGAATCGGAATGAATATTAATAAATATCTTCATTAAATTTGGATTTTTTGAAATATTACAAAACTTATCTTACTCCATTTACCTTGAAAAAAGACTTTTATTTTGTTTAAAATGCATTCGAAGTAAAAAATATAATAACAATAATAAATCATATGAATGATTTTTACTTTTATTTTTGTTTCAGAAAATTTATTATTATCATAAAAACGAAATTGTATCAAAGCTAATCGAATATAACTGGTTTTTTTTAATTTTATAATTATTTCAATAAGTCCCAAAGACTACCTAATTTTCTATTTTTTTTAGAAAAATCTAGGATAATTTCGTTGTAACTATTATAACCCTCAGAATAATATCTAAATAAATCAATTTTGGCCTTCCCGATGACTTTTTTTGTTGTTGTTGTTGTTGAAAAAATACCATAAATTTTTTGAATAATTTTTTTCTGTTTTTTTTTTTAACTTCGTGATTAATTCTGTCCTTATAAAAAAAAATTGTCGGAAAAATTAGTTTTTTTGGCTGTTTTTATGTAAATTATTATCTTTTTTCAAAACATTAATGGAGTTTTTTTTTTTGGGAAATATGAACATTATTGAATGATTATTCGATTTAAAAGGTGTCTCATTCACTATTTTCATTTTTAATATTGTTAAAACACTCATAAAAACCAATAAATCTTGGTATTCATAAAAAAAAACTAAAATTTTCAATATACTGAACCGGCAATGTAAATTGATATATATGTTGAAGTTTCTGGTTTGTCATTACCATTCTTCGGGGTTCTAAGTGATATAATTTGAGGGTTCAACATGAATTGAAACTTTTGTTCAAGATTAGCTGGGATAATATGTTGTTAATATGAATATTTAAGATTGTTTTTTATTTTTTATTTTTTTTATAAATTTTTTTTTATGAGTTTTTTGTTTTTTGTTTTTTGTCTTTATTTTGCTAAGAAAACAGAACGGAAGAAAAGAGCTAAAGAATATAAATGTATAAATTTTTTTGAAAATTTTCAAAAAAAGCAGTACTCTGTACAGAGCTATCTTTTATCAATGATGGTTATTTTTAGTTAAGCTTTTAACGAACACAAGTAACAAATTTTCTTGTATAGTTGTTTTTTTTTTCCAAAAAAAATCATCATTCTACTCGATTCTGGGAAAACTGCTCTGTTTAAATACAGGTCTTAGTATTTGTTGGAAGTTCCATGGTTAAAATTCTTGAAAATTGACTTTTCATATCATTTATTATTATTGGTAGTATCATTTTTCTCTTATGCATGCGATTACGTGTACAATTATTTTTTTGGGTGTCAATAGTGACTCATTTTTAATAATAAATTTTCTTGTTTAATTTCCGGCTATTAGCATATAATGTTATTAGAATATTAGCATAGCACTAATGGATCTTTGAATTCTATGTAACCCCGTTTATGTTTTATTTTTATATTTTATTACAGGAGCTATAAAATATCCAGAAATTTTCATATAGCTAAGACTCGGATAAGTATGAAATTAATTGATCAGAGTCTGATTGGTTGTAATCAGATGCGACATTTGAACTTCCACATATATATATTTTTAAAAAAAATAGCTCTTATCTTTCCAGAAAAAAATTATCATGCATATTTCTACATGCATTTTTTTCTGGCCTTATTGGATTATTATTTGAAGAAAAAACTAATTTAAAAGCAATGGAACAAAAAACTAATCTTGCAGTATAAGGATTAGAAGGATTTAAACACCCCCCCCCCTCCATCCATTTTCTATATGGCTCTAACGGATCCGTAACCATTGTAAAATTTTTCAAGAAATCTAAATAATGATAAATATATGTATATATTGTCGAAAAAGGGTGTTTCATTAACCGAATACTATCTCATGTAAAAGAAATGATAATATTTAATACCTTTATTCATTATAGGCACAGAAATTCTACATTTATCTTCGTAACTTTGGCTTTTCCTGCCAATGAAAAAATCAAAAATCAAATTAATTGATAATTCACTACAATTGTATATTTTGATTATTTTTATTTGCCTAAAACGTATCTACAGCTTAATTTTTTTCAAAGGACAAAAGAAATTTGTTTATTTTGTGTATATTTTTATCTTTATCATCAATATTAATTGAGTTTTTTTTTTAATTATCAATATTTTATACAATAATTTTTTTTCTTTGAAAAATCACCTAAATTTGCAGTTTCAATTACAGGCCATATTTATGTAATATTTTATATAAATCAAAAAACTTCAATAATTTTTTTATTAGTAAAATTTTTTTATGAGATTCGAGTATTATCTACTAACTTAAAACACAAGTGTAAATAATAAGTTCGTCTAAAAAAACAGTTTTCGATAATTAAAAGTTTATATTCACCAAAAGTGTGTAAATTTCAATTTTCCCAGTAAAAATTAAAAAAATGAATGTTTTAATTTTAGATATAATTTTAAATTTTTTGGGAAGCTGCAGAGACATGGAAACTATTTGATATCATAAAAATCTATTTGAATTTATTTTTAAAGATTCTCAATAGAAAAAATAAAAACTTTAATATTTTATTTATTTGTAAAAATTAATATTTACTTTATGGGATTTAGAAACCAATAACTTTTTGTTTCATTTGAATATTTTGTGCACAAAATAGTTATTTAAAAAAATTTGGTATTAATAAATCAAAAAAATCTGAAGAAAATAGATAAAAAATATATAACTTCGCAAATTTTGGAGGAAATAAGCTATTTATTCTTATCGCCAAATAATTTTATTTTATGACCCAATTAGAATACTACAAAAAAATTAATATCGAATTTGACTACTTTTCAATTTTTTTGTATTTTTTCATTTTTAAAATTTATAATAATACTTCATTTTGAGCCTTTAAGTTATTTCTTTCATCAATTGATGGGATATCATAATAAATACATAATTTTTTTCTTAACTTCATCAATATGATAAAAACTGCATTCAATTTTAAAAAAAATAGGTATTGGGCTTATAATGTATTTTAATCATTGGTCCATATTAACTCACTATCGAATAAAATATAATTCCAACCAAAAAATATTGATATTTTTTTTAGTCGTAATAGCTCAAAAATGATTTTTATAATTTTTTTAACTATCTGGTTAACCAAAATAACTGTAAAAATAATCCAAAAAACTTGTGTAAAAATAACGTTTGTTATTATTTGAAAATGGAGGAAAAAAAATTATCTTTATAAAATTATTGTGTCTAATATATACAGAATTTACTATTTATTTATTATTGCCAATTTTTTTGGGAAAAAAAACGAATAAATAATTCTAAAAAACGAAAAAAATATACATTATTCAAATTATTTATATAATTTAAGTGTATTTCGAAAAAAAAATTCTATTTTTTTACTAGATAATTTATTATCGAATAAATTCAAGTTGTTTTGGCTTTATAATGATTTCTAAATTAATTGTTTAAACTAATAAAAATCAAAATATTTATACATCTTATAATTCTTTATGATTACAAGATTTTACCACACCAGATTCGATTTCAAATATCCTACATTAAATTTATTTTATACTTAATAAATATAATAGACCTTTTCTATTTCTACGCAACTGGTATCTTATCTAATATTTGCGATTTAATATATGAAATTTTAATTAGATAAAGGAATCGAAAAAAATTCCCTGATATATAATACGAATTTATCATACTTTTTTACCAATAAATTGAAATTTGAATATGAAAATATACCCCTCATTAGTCCACATTTGCGGCTCGCTCATATTAAAGTGTATTGAAAATTTTAATTAGCTATATTTCTTGATTTATCCATTGTTATTCAAATACTACCATATTATCATAAAATGATAAGTAAATAAATATCATCCTTTGCACCATCAGCCCTTAAATGATTAAAAATATTAACTAAAACAAAAATAACCAAATTCCATCTACCAAAATAATCTTATTACTTTCAGTATCCAAATATTTTCTTTATGTTAATTTTGTATATTAAATTTTTCAACTGGTCTAAATTCCATGCTTATCAAATAATATAAAATAATTATATTATATTAATGATACCATTCAACATAATATGAAAAAGATTTCTGTACCATCATCCCTGAAAATATTAATTTATCCTTTTATTTCCGATTTTGTAAAATTGGAACTCAATTTTAGTTCAATTTTACCATTAAAACATCATAAATTTAAGATAATATAGCTGTATTAGTTTAGAAATATTGTGATTTTTTTTATTAAAAAATAGGGGGGGGGGAACGAATTCGGATCTGAAAAGAGCTAAGAAAAAAAATGAAAGAAAGAAGGCCTGCAGAATTTCAGTATCAAAAAATAATATTTTCGCACCTTTTTTCCATTTATTATTATCCTGGGTTATTATCTCTTCTATTTAGATAACTATATTAACACTTTTAGTGGGCAAATTTCAGCTAGAAAAATATTTTGGAAAATATAGTTGATTTTTTACCTATATATATTGGTTTGATTTTTTAAAACCATGATTATTTATAAATTTAAAAGTTGTGGGAAGGGGTTTTTGCCTAATTTTTTTTTTAATCGGTTAAAATTGCTACTTTTCTTACAGGAAGTGCCTTTTTTTTATTGACTAATGTTATAAAGATATATTTTTATGAAAAAACTTATTTAAAAATGGCTTTTTTTCTGATCAATATCAATTCATAAATAAGTGATATTTTTAGAAAGAAAATAGATTATTTTCTTGACCCCCTTTATATTATTTGATTTTAAACCTTAAAAATTGGTGTAAAATAAGGTTTTCTTAGTAAAATAGTTGTTTGAAAAAATTAACTTTTTCTGGACAGAAATAGCTTTTTTGTATACCGTGGCAAAATAAACGTGATTATAGCTACATTTATTGACCAAAATTGTATTTTTATGACCAAACACTATTGATTAAAAAAATTGCTACTTTTTACGCAGAAAGCGATTTTTTTTTTGATTTATATGTAGAAGTGCTGGAAATGAATATAAATTCGATCATTTCATTCATCTCGGTCTTTCTCTTCTAAAATCTAGTCATCTGAAATTCGCTTTCTATTCGATATTTAATACATGATATTTAAGATTATCTGAAGTAAAAGAAAGAATACACGTATTTGTAATCCCAGATGTTAAACTTAGAAATAACATCTTTATTTACAATAAAGAGTATGAGGAGCAGTAATTTCTAGAAAAGGTATAAATTATCTATCCTGGAATCTATAAAAAAGACGAAAATGGTCCGAAAAATAAATAAATAAAGAGGATATTTTTTAAACGGAAGAGTATTTTTTTCTGTTTCTTTACTATATTAAAAATTTAGCCCAGAAATCTAAACGGGAGTTAGTTTTCATAAATAAATCATTAAATAATCACCAAATTTTCTTTCTTAGAAGTTTATTATCCTCCTATTAAAGTATACATAAAATAAAAAAGTTGGAAGTGAAATCATCTATGAAAGTTTTAGTTATTCCTGATCAACATGAAAGCCCTGAAAACGGAACAGGTCACCCCGCTGAGATCCTATCAAAACCCTTAACATATATATTTAAATGGTACTCTATGTTATTTATGCTCAAAAGAATATCGCATAATTATTTATAATTCCAAATAAATATCCGTTTATTATCAATTTGTATAATAATATCTGAACTAATTTTCAGTACTATGGACGTTTTTTGTCTCAATTTCACTTATTTTTTTTATTTTGTGCCCTGAAAGAGCTAGTAGAAAAAAATATTGATTCTATAAAAATAATCCACATTAAAATCAGAAAAACATGGGTGATTACTATATATTTACCAGAAAAATTATTGGTTTAATGAAGATTAAATTTTTCTATAATTAATGGTTTACAAATAAAAAAGCAGTTTTGGTCTTGAAAAATATTTCTGATATAATATTACCATTCTGATGAAGTTGGTTTTTTAATATAAAATATTAGTTGGTTAATTATGAAAGGAAAATATTTTATTTGCTAAATTGATAGTTTTAATGATATTTTTTTTGGGGGAGGGCATTAATTCTTCCTTTACCGGTGATTTATTTCGTTCCATTTTCACTGCCTTTTTTTTATTTTATTTTTGATTATCACTTTGATAAATTAAAGCCCTTTTGGTTAAATATTTGTAAAAATTTATTAAATCGGAGCACTTAACACACTTATAGATGAAAGAGTTAAATAAGAATGAAAATCGAAATTAAAAAATGCTTTCTCCATCGTTGGATACACCAAAAATAAAAGAAAAAAGAAAAATCATAATTAAGATGTTTAAAAAAAATGCAAATCGCAGATTTTCGGAATAAGAAAATTATATATAATATTATTTAAAATCAGTAAACCAAAAATCCATCTCTGTGAATTTATGTTTTACAAAATAGGGAAAATAAAAATCTTGTATATAACATCAAAAACCCCTAGCAAAGATAAAAATAAAGGCTATAATTTTTTATAAACCCACCATAGTAAAATATGCATAACATTTTTAAAAAAACTCAATTAATAATTCAAAAATATACAGAAAGTATAAGAATCAAATATCTTTCCTTTTACCAAAATTCAGAATTTATTAATTAAGTATGTAATTTTGGCAAATATTTTTTAATATATATTAGAACTATATATTTAACAATTAATTTTTTTGAAATATTAAAAATGCGTTTAATTAAAAAAATATGAGCTAATTAAAATAGCCAAATACATCGTGGAAAAGCCAAAAATAAATAATTCACTGAAAATTAGAGTTGTAATATATATTTTTCGATTTAAATATTTCGATAGTGTTATTATGCGGAGTCATAAAAAGATTTAATTTAAATGGCAAATATACTCCAAATTTTATATTATTATCGGTTCAAAAATGAATATATGTGGATATTATGAGTTATTTTTAATAAATTTATACAGATTTTGGTGTAAAAATTATAATTATAAAAATAAAATAAAGTAAAATTTCTTTTTTTATTTACTTTTAAGCTAGAATAAAGGAATTTAAATAGGTTTTAAAGACTTTTAAGATGTATACACATGAGTCAACTTAAAAAATCTAGCCTATGATGTTTACAGCCCCATATTTTTTTTTTGAATTATAGGGCTCATATAAGAAATATATTTAAATTTAATATTATGGAATATAATTTTAAAAAAGGAATTGGCTTGTGATATTTTCATTAAAAAAATTTATTACAAGATTTAATAACAATTTTCACCATTAAAAAAGTTCGATTAGTATCTAATTTTTTAAAATTAACCGATTATTTTTTACCTGCATTCATAATTATTAATATCTATTTTTCATCCAGCTTAAAAAAAATGAGTTTTAAAAAATATATATATTACAAAATATAAATAAATAAAATATTATTGTAATTTAATTCTAATAAATCGGATGGATGCCAAAATATTTACTATATTATATATATATATGTGCTATCAACTTTTAAAATTTTATGAGAGCTAATATTTGAAGATAAAATCCAAGATTTTTTAAAAAAATATGAAAATTATTGGAACAATAGACGAATTTTACACCTGTTGAAATATATAGAAGATTAAATAGACAGTAAATATAGATAGATATGAATCAACTAATATTATTAATAATTTTTTAAAATAAATTCATGGTATATATAACAGACTTATATTTATGTATTTTTTAAGTTAATTTTTACTTATATCTGCATTTTTTTTTACCCTAGATACCTCATAAAAAATTTATGAACTAACTATAAAAAAATATTCAATTTAATTGAATTTATAAAATATTTATTTGTTTTACTTTTATTAATATCTATCATCATTCTCGGTTGTCTCATCCAGAACAATATATTTTAAATCAGGGATAGATAATTTTCCCTGTATAAAAACACTATTATATTTCGATTAAAACCTGCTTATGGCTTATTATTAGTTCAATTTCCCAAAAATGATGCTTTATTAGCTATAAAAATTACAGGTGAGATGGGTGAAAAAAATTAAAATCAATAAATAACAATTTCAAAATTGACTATATTTTTAAAAAATCTTGAATTATTCTTTTACTTTTTATTAGTTTCGCAATACTCTAATTTTCTATAGTCAAATATTAATGATAAAAATTATAAAAAATAATTCAATGTTCACCAATTTATACGAAAATACAAATATTATGAAAATTCAGGAAACATAACAGGAAAATTTTAATTTTAATGTTTATATAATGTAAGGCAGAATCAGAAAGATTTATAAATAGAGAAAGAAATAAAAAAAGTATCAGAAATATTCAAAGCTTGATATTAGTAATAATTTTTTTTTTCAAATAATAAAACGAAAATATACCAGAAAAAAATGTCAGAAATTAAACCTCCATAATAAAAATATAAAATGTAAATTTTAAAATCAATATTATAGTAATGGTTACTAAATTTAAAACGGTATTTGTAATTGAAGCATTTTAATCCCCCCCCTCTACATCAATAAATTCACATTAATTATTTGAGTAAATTTTTACAGATACCCCTATTTAAAAAGCAAAGTAAAAAGTTAGGAATTTTAAAAATATTATGAAACATTTGTATATATATTTTTTGCGGCTAAATTATGAATATCTCAATTTATACATTATTATATTTACTGAATAGATAGCAATTTTAATTTCAGAATAATTTCTACTTCGCCATCAATTAGAAATAACTAAAATTTTGTAAAGTTTACTTTTTTATACAAATTTGAAATAAAATGAGCTAATTTAAAACATAGACAGTTTAAATAAGGGCCTATAAAAAGGGTTTAGGAAGATTTAGAATCAAAGAAACATATTTTTTAGATATTTTCAAATTACCCCTTGAATAATAATAAATATAAAAATATATTTAATTTAAGAATTTAAAAGGCACATAAAATATATATAAGATCAAAATTCTATTGTTTACAAAATTTAAATTGGTAATTTTTGGGGATAAATCTTTAGATATTAATTATATTTTTAATCACGGAATTTATTTGCAGATAAAGTCATAAAACTATGAGAAAAAAATGGAATTAAAAAAATTATGTAAGGATTAAAAAATATTGAAAAACTCACTTGCTAATAAATTAATCTGTCAAACTACAGAATGTGTACCTAAGATGAATATGATATATACTATAATCTGATATATTCCATCCGATATGATACAAATGGATAGGATGACCAAGGATAAACTTAATAATAAGTTAATCTGGACACCAGACAAAAAAAAGTAGCTTATATGAAGGTTGTGAGGTTAGATAAATATATATAGGGCATAAAAAAACGGATTATACACTTATATTTCTATAATAATTGCGCTTAAGATCTAAGAATTTACGATATTTTATCTCTGTTATAATGAAAAAATATATCTTAAAACTCCATAAAAAGAAAAAAAACTCTTCTCTTTCAGATTTTATTATTTTTTCGATTTGTTCCCCCCTCTATTATAATTTTTTTAATAAGACTATGAATACCTTAAACGCAAATAAATTAAAGTCTATTAGATTAAATATCGTAATCACGCGCTCATAGTGATACAAAACCTCAATAAAAAATCACCTTATATTTTTAAATAACCATCATAAAAAAACCTATATCCAATTAATACATGAACTAATATTAATTAGCGAAATTCTGCCTAAAAAAATGAATAAAACTTAGATTTATGGATTTATTCGGCAAATAAATTCATAAATATATTCTTAACAGGAGTAATTAAAAAAAATTATGCGGTTATTTAGAAATACTCGAATTAATTTCTTAATGAAAAAAATAAATCTAAATATAAATAATTTTTTCAATAAAACCATATGTTTCCATTTAAAAGACCAATTAATAATTTTGCAAAATAAAATAAAGCTTCTTTTTTTGTTTATCATATTTTCTGACCCTATAATTTAATCTTTTTTTATCTATTATATCTGAATTTTCTGCAAATTAACTATTGAAAATGCCCAAATATTTATCCTATCCGAAACGATAATGTTTCTACTTGCTGAAGATTGGTACCATTTTTTACCTTATGCTCTAAAAACTGAAAATTTCAAAAAATCTATTGATTCAAGACTGAAATATACATCATAATATAATTAAATATTGACTATCATATAAAAATATTCTTGATTTATTACTTTTTTTGTAAAATGTTGTTAAAATTGGTTTATTAAACATCATCTTCAAGTCAAAATATCCATTTTAAATCTTCTATTAATTAAATAAATTGTTATTAATTAATAACAGCATAATCTTTGTAATTTTTAACTTATTAAATTTTTATTGATTAAATTTTTATTGATTAAATTTTTAATAAAACACAATAATTATTATTGGAATTTACATAAAGAAAATTTTAATAAATTTCTAAATTTTTAATATGATTATTAAATAATAAAAAAAATTTGAAATTTTTTTTTGATTAACGGATAATTGAAACATTAAAAATGTATTTTTTGAGTTTTAAAGGAATTCAGGTGCTTTTTTTTACTTTTAAGGGGTTTATCCTTATATGTGTGTGATTAATATAACCCCCCTATTATAAAAAGATAGAAAGCTTTTAATAAAATATTAAAAATCCCAAAAAAGCATTTTAACCCCAAATATATGATATTATTTAAAGTATTATATTTTTGATGTAAATTTTTTAGAAATTTTTACGAAAATTTCACAGAATTTTGAGAAAAATCTACTACTGGAGCATATTCTATAAATTAAATATTGCAAGATTTAATGTAAATTAACTGCGAATTCAGGAAAAATTCAAAATATATTAAGAATTATAAAATATGAAATGTAATATTTATTAAACATAATCGATTTAACTTTAATATTAAGCGAAAATCTGTAAATATTTAAAAAGATATAAAAAAAATCGCAACTTTAAATAAAGATTCAGTATAATTTTGTTGATTGTAAACTTTTATCAATATAACTGTTACCGAATTCCAAAATAAGATTTACCTATAAATAATTCTAATTTATTTTTCATGATATCGATAAATTAATAGGATTTTGCGAATAAAACATCTATATCAATTGATATAAATAATATTCGATAGAATATAATATTTTAAACAATAAATGGGGAAAAAAACAGAACCTTCATAGAACCTGTGAATTATTTTCAATGGTTTTTTGAGCTATATATGGGAATTTTTATTTGTGCTTACCCGAAAAAAATTATCAGGCAAAAAATTAGGTCAATTTCGATTTAAATTTTTACTGAAATAAAAATTATAATTATAACTTTAAAATTAAAGAAATGTAATTAGCTTTGGCAGCAAATAAGCTGTGTTATAAAAAAATAATTATTCCTCAACATAATTTCCATTTAAACTTTATTAAATATTTCAAGATATTCTCGAAAAAAAACTTTTATAATTTTATTTATAAAAGTCATATCAGATCTATATTTAATAAGTTAAAAAAATATTTAAATTTTGATGACGAAATATTTAGATAAAATATGTAAATTTCAAAAAAAAATTCATTGATCACTTTAAGGTTTGATGAATAACATTCTTTTACTTATCTACTTCATTCAAAAAATGAAATAGTATAAATAGAATTATCGAGGTAATTTTTGGAAAAATCAAATGTGTGATTTTGAGCATTTAAATAAAGCTCTGTATTTTCAGAGGAAATTATTTATTATATAAAGTATTTTTTATATAATTTGGTTTGTGCTATGAAATAATTAAATTGATTTAGGGCTGGAGGAAGTAAAAAAATAACTTGAAATATAAGAATTTGATTTTATGATAAAATTAATTTTATTATTTAACAATAATTTTACATCCATTAAATAAAGCTAAAAAAATCAGTATTTAAGTACTTTTTATAGGTTTATGATTCAATAATTTCGAGAAATATTTATAAAAATCAGAAATATATAGGAATATCATAAGTATACGACTTATAAAAGAAATGATTAATTGACAAAAAAATAATCAGATTAAATATATATTGTCATTTTTAAATGAATATTTTGAGTTTGAATTTCTAATTAATTTACACTAGGAATTTTGATTATTTTTTTTCTTTCGGAAAATATTTTAATTAGTGAATCAAGAAGTAATATAAAACTATAATTTAAATTTATATAATTTAAAAACAATCTTTTAATTTATAATAATTATTGTAAGTACGAAATATAACTATTAAAAACTCCTTAAATTAAATAAACGAGATTAATATCTGATATTTCTTGAAA
>LSSL01000149.1:0-17034 GCA_001953115.1 Smittium mucronatum | reverse complement strand
GTATCGCAAGGAGATAATATTTTTCATAGCATAATGACCTTAGATTTTTGAAAGATAAAATAAACCTATCTTCGAACTCGAATTCACTGGTGGAGTTTTACTAAAGCAAAAATGGATCTTTAATTTTGAGTATCTTTATATCTGGTGTTTATTTGTTCACTTGGATATGTTTGTCTGATATTGTATAATTTTCAAATAAAAGCAAGTTTCGTAGCTATCAAATTAACATAAATTTAATTTCACTAACAAATAAACCAAATAAGATCGAAGAAATATTAAACTGGAGTTCAAGATAATCATTATTTATTATTATTTGGTTTTCATTTATTCACCTCCAATATCACAGTAGATTGGCCCATATAGCAAAATAAAATAGTCGAAATTATCATATCTCCAAATTATTTTTTCACATGCATTCTCTATATCCAAAATTCTTTTCTCGTACTCAAAAATAAAATAAAAATATGGCTTTTCTATTAGATAAAAACCTATTTTTAATTTAAACTAATTAAAATATAACTATTTCCAGTTACATTTTTTATGAAAAATTAACTTATCACTAGAATAAGCTTTTCATTAGAGACTATGTTTACTTTTAGCCGATAATGCGATTTTGATTTTTTTTAAAAATTAGACCCTCCCATCACTATATTATCTGCACTTATTATTAGAGCACGGCAAATGAATATTTATCTACATAATTTCTTGAATTTATAGTATCATCACCCTTTTAAATTTCTTGTTCATTCTCTACCCTCAAATAAAAAAATATTCGAATATCCCTCGATTGATGAGATTATATTCCTGTATTAAATTTGATATATACCCTAAAGATAAATTATTCATTAAATTTATCGAATTTTCAATAAATAGATGATATTTAAGTTTAATTATTAAATTCACTACTACTATGAAGATATATCATCTAAATATATAAAATAAATTTATCATCAGTTAAGATCCTATATTCTTTTAAAATTAGTAATATGAATCTCAAGACAACCAAAATTGATCCGATAGCGAAAGAAAAATTCTTTTTTTACCAAATATAGCCATATAAAGTAAGCTTTAATCTCATTGTTTTGGTAAAACCATTTTATAAAACTTTTAAGGTCAAAAAAATAATAAATGAATATAAATTTTTAAAAAATATTTTTTTAGAAATTTATTCACCAAAGCTAGGAATATATCTTAAAAATGAAAAAAAAAATCTGCAACAGAATTTAAAAATTAACCTAAATAAACTTATGAAAAATAATATATTCACAGCTGATTTTTTTTTGAAAATATTATTTATTGATAAATTTAAAAAAACAATAAAAGAGACAAAATATAACCTCATTCTTCTCGTAAAAAACTGGTGTTTTTTCTTATATTCTTAGGTCTTCCTCTCTTTTTTAATGAGGTAATTAATGTGTCTACTCCTCAAAGATTCCCGTAATATTTAAGTTCTGAGTAAAAATGGTTGCACTTCCGGTTCTTATTGAATGTTACACATGAACATAGTATATCCCTGTAACTTAAAATCTGTTTTTTTTCTTGTACAATATACAATCTGTTGGATATTTTTTCATTTAGTTTAGGACTTTGAATGTATTCACTTTCAGTTTATGGACCATATCCTTAGAAAGTTGAAAATAATTTCCATAATAATAAATAGATTTCGATTTCGAATAATCGCAGATAATTATGAAATAAAATATGATTTCACTAGAAAATATTGAAGAGTATATTGGTTTATCAGAACAGGGTGCTCTTTTTTTCTGTATATCCAAGAAAATAAATAAATATTTTCAATAATTCAATAACTTTTAGTTTTCTCCAATTTATATAACTCGATTTAAGGGTGAAATTAAACATTTTAAGCCAACTGTTTGTTATAGGTTAAAAACTCTAATATCCCTCATGCCAGTTTTTGTTTTTCTCGAAATATGTATTTTTTAAATTATTCAATACACCATGAAGCTCATAAAATTCATAATAATTCCCAAGGAATAAGTCACATAATAAATTAAATAGAGTCTTATTTCTTTAGTTTTCGATAAAATATAAATCCGATTTTATTTTGTCTTTCAAAATAGGATCCACAGATTTGATACAATTATCATATTTCTCCATAAATTTGCCCAAAAGTTAGTCATTTTTAAGTTTTTTTTATAAATTTGAGTTAAAGATGATTTTTGAGTTGTGGAATCTGCAACTAAGTTACTTATGTTGAAATTAATACCAAATCTAAAAATTCATTACTCAATGGCTCTAAGTATGCATATTATGGTGCTTTCTGATTCATTTTGTATAATTCCTAATACAACTGGAATGAAAAGTTTTTTATATTCTGAAACCCACGCCACTAAAATAGGATAACCCAAATACAATACTTTTTAGGTCATATCAATGTGTACATTTTGATAAAATTCAAAATATTTTATAAGCTTTATGGATGTTAAAATAATTTTATTTGATTTTTATTATATCTTGAAATCCAAAACATATTTGTTTACATGATCAGAAAAAGGTTTCAAAGTGCAGAGTTGTATTATATTTTTAACCGTAACATCAGATGATATTATTTTTTCTCCTTATAATTCCTGTTTTTGAATATATTTTTTGGTGTTCAATAGCTATTCCTCTTTCAAGCAAAGCCATTATGATATGGAATGGCTTTTTAGAAACAATGTTATAAACAATTTTTATTTTTATATAAATTGGCTCCTTTCTTTCTTCATTTCCACACCCTTATGCGTGGTCAAATTGAAGATTAGTTCTGTAATCATCCAAATTATGGATTTTTTCATAAGTCTAAGCAATTTTTTTTTAAATTATTATAGTGGTAGCAGTAAGTTGTAGTATATAATTTTATCACGGATTTTTTTTTGATAATCCATTTTTTCTTAAAATCATTTGCTATTTCAGAGCTAAAAATAGGAAAGATACATGATGTCATTTTAAAATTAGGTATAATAAAATATACTAATCGGCTTTATAAAGCAAAAATGATATCACAATTATAAAGCATGGTTTATTTTAATAGTAAATGTAATAAAAAATACTCTAGTAATATGTATAAAAAAATGGAGGCTCATAATCTTTTAACGGTTTTTATTTGTTGGATTTATAAAAACAAAACATAGACATCCAATTAAAAAAATGTATAATTTTGTTGATTGTCGCAAGATTTTGAGGATATGAAATGCAGGGGGATTTTTTTTTTTTGGAGTCATAGTTATAATTTTGGATAATACTTTGGGATTTTGTATTGGGTGATCAATTTTATCGAGATAAAACATTTTCAACCATTATTATCTTATTATTTTTTTAGAAGTTTTCTTGTGGATTCATGATCTGCGCTCGACGCTTGAAGAGCAAATTTATTGTTATTTAGACCCTTTATTTTCCTGAAATATTCGTCCAGCTAATAATATCTAAGAGATAATCATTACTGTTTTTGTGGTTTGGAAAATGGGCCTCTTTTAATATCAAAAAGAAACTTTTCTTTATAGAAACATTCGTTATAACATAATTTTTATTGATTTTGTTGTTAATCCAATATTTAAAGTCGATTCAGTGTTTGTTTTATTTCAGAAATCCAAATATAGGACCTCTCTTTGCTATAAACTTATAATTCTCAACAAATTTTCTTAATAGCTTAAAAAGTTTTAAAAAATATATTAAGGTACTCGTTAGTTCCATTTAGTTAGTCTTTTTTGATACACTCTTTTCGGATTGCAACGAAACTAGAATTTTTTTTTTTTTTTTTGAAATTGGAAGGAAAATTTTCAAATTTTTTTATTAATGCTTTTTATGCTGTTAAATTTATTTTATATTTTTTTTCTCGGAATTTATTAATGCTGTTAAAAAGATGAAAATTTCAAACACAGAATATCTTTATGAAATTCATATTTATTCTTTTGTATACTAAAGTGCTTTGGAACAAAACTATTCGACGAGAATGATTTGGCTTTTATAAATTTTATTATGATTGGATAATTTTTTTAGCTAAAGCTGTAAGGCCAATTAAAAAAAGCTGGACTAAATTTTTGTTGCAAAGATAAAAAATCAACCCAAAATGAGGGATATCTGGATATCTATTCGAGAGGAGGGTCATTTCTTAACAGGTGTAATTGATTGGCTACATACAGGGTGAGAAATGTTCTAAACTCAATTCTAGCATTTGGATGCTAGGCCGATTTCAGCTCCGAACAACTCATTATAGGAGAGATATGTAGATCAGACCAGACTGAATTTTGGAAAAGAGAATATTTTTTTATTAATCCCGATAGGTGTAGACTCTAAAAAAATAGCCCAACAGTATCACAAATTATTATTATTTTTTTTTTGTATCACGGAACCCAACAGTATCACAAATTATTTTTTTATCGCTAAAAAAAACTTAAAGCATAAAGCATAAGACTCAACCAACCAACTTACTTGAAATGACGCTGGGTGGAGTTTTCAGTTAGAGGCTTGGGTCCTTTTCCCGAAGGCACAATCTCAGTAGCCCTGATTAAGAAAATAATTTATTTAAGAAAATGATGTTTTCTGTAAAGCCATGTATATTTGAAGTTTTATTAGTATGGTTTTAATGACATTTTCAGGAAATAAAATTCTGTTATATTTAATAGAAGGTTTGGAATGATATCAAAAAACTCTTCCTATTAAAGAGGAAAAGTAAGCAAAGGCGATTTAATATTAATTGTTATACTTTTTCTGATAGAATATTATGCAGAATCTTAGACCAATGCAAATCTTATCGATCCAAAGTATATTTGTCTTTTCTAATTCGCCTCTAATAGACTCTATGTTAAGAAACACTCGATTTTTACAGATTAGGAGCAGAGAATACAAAATGGAGTGATTATAATATGATTTGGTTGCAGTATAAATGATGCAAGTTTTATTGTGTTGGATACATTTAAAGGCATAGAAAAGACATTCTCGTATCTTTTCTTTAGAAATACTCTAGACCTTAAAATGCATATTTTCATTCATTCATTCATACCTAACCTTTTTTTTTGAAATAAAGAACCAAATAAATCTCTAGCAGTTTCCATCTCTTTTGATTCAAAAAGTCCCAATCCTTTGGTCAATTATTTTGAGCTGAGCCAAGTCGAGCTGCGTTGGTTTTGTTTTGTTTGTTTTTTTTTTTTCAGAAAAAACCTCCAAAATATATTTGCACCACTAAAGAAAAACATTACAACAGCCTCATAAATCATCATTGTACAAATCTTTACCGCAAAAAAAAGTATTGGTGCAAAGGCTCCAAAATATATATGCTATTCGTTTTTAAAATGTGACATTTTTTTATGAAAAGAAAACTTGGCTAAATAAAAACCTATTTGAAACTAAAGAAATGACTCAAAGTTACTTCGATTTTAATAATATGGAAACTTCGAGCTATTCATCAAATTATGGATTGTTTTTGAGCAAGAATTTTAAAGATCCATCATAAAATAAATATTTAATATTAAATATAAAGATTAAACCGCATACTGTACCCAACTACATATCTTGTTCTCTATTTTTTCTGAAATATCTCTACAAAGTTTTTATAAGATCAGGAATTTAGTTGAATCCATTTATATATCTCTTTCATGATTTTAAAGTAGACTAAAATTATGCATCAATGGCAAGATACTATAAATTATACATCTCAAATACTATTTTTATATTTTAATCCTTTATATAAACTATTAAAATAATTAGGATCAGACTTTGTTGTATTTATACTATTTTACCTCAGCTAAATTGAAGGCATCTAACTAACCAAATCAATTATTATCTCTATTAAACGATAAATGTTTGTTCTATGATCACAAAGGGGATAATAAAATAATTATATGCTCATAAAAGCCAGTTCAGTATTACCAATCCGCAAAATCGCTAACACAATAATCTTCTTTTTCTATTATAATTTTTCAAGTGATTTAATATTGTCAAATAAAGAAAATTTATTGCACTTTATAGTTTGTTTCCATATTATTGATAGTCAATCATTGATTTAGTCCACATAGCCTATTAGAAAGATATAATTATTAACTGGATTGAGATCAAAAAATCCAATATTTTTCATTGAGCGCAATCAATACAAAAGATATAATGTATTACTAAATACGAAAAAAAATGATTATTGTTTGGAATGATCAAATAAAACCTTGAAATTGATGTATTGGTTGGGAAATGTAATTATATGGCTAAAAAATATAAAAGGATATGATAAAAATAGTGTTAATAATAGGTTTCTTGACAAGAAATTATATACAATAGTGAAGTTAAGGGATATTATAAGGAGCGGTCAAACAAAGAAAGTTGGAAGAACAAAAAGAATCTGGAATCTAGGAAATTGATTCAAAGTCCCATAATAATATTCGCAAACTTCTCGAAAATAGAATCCTAAGATTTAAAGTACAGAATTTATGGCTGAATGTGGTGAAGGGATGCAAAGCCAAGTAATCGTAGCTGGAGATGATGCTAGAAATATTAATGATGATTCCAGAGCACTATGATCAGATAATACAAAAGAGATACACTTATATACTTGTATTTGAGGGAAGTGTGATGGGCTGTCCAATACAATCATGCACTCGAGGGAAAGATAGAATCTGGTCAGCTGTGGGTCGGTTTTTAGGGTCTTTATCTAACATACAAGAAATGATAGAGAATAGATCAGATGATACCTCGGTTTTATCAAGTTGAGCAGATGTAAGATTATTGTGTCTCAAATCAAACCACTCAGGTCCATTTTCGGGTAACACAACGTTGGCCGCTATTTCGAGAATAATAAGTCCAAGACTAAATATATCATTAGGCTTTTGGTAAGACCCCGATTCTAAAATTTCAGGGGCCAAGTAAGTCCGATCCCCTTCGTGATCGTTACCAGATACAGGAAGAAAAGACGAATGTCCAAAATCTGCAATCTTCAAATGCCCAGAAGAAGAAACAACAATATTGGCAGGGTTGAGATCCAAGTGTAAGATATCTTGATTATGAATATGACTAATTCCACTAGAAATTTCTGCGATAATACGCCAAATGTCTTCTTCGGGAACGGGATCAGAACCAAAAAGATTTGAAAGGAAATTATTCAAGCTGCCCAGTTCGCAAAGTTCGTATTGAATGTATAGGAATCCAAACTGTTCCCAACTACCAAATATCTCAACCACATTTGGATGTCCTTTTAGTTTCCAAAGAATTTCGACTTCAGATAGCTTTCTAATACGATCACGGCGACCGGAAAAGGGTCTACTAGATTTTTTCATCGCATAAGTCTTACCATCCTCCAAATTCCTCGATAATAAAACAGTAGAGAAATTACCCTTTCCAAGGATCATAATTTCATCAAACTGATATCGATAGTAATCTAAATAGCCGGCCTCATCCACAGGGCTATGGTCAGCTAGAGGAGGTAGAAAAGGAAAACCAGAGGATTTTGAGGATTCAGTAAAGTAATCTCTATTTAGAAAATGAGGGTAGTTGGTAGCAAAGCCGCCAACAATTTGGGGCATTTGAGGCCGCTCATCAATAATTAACATAGGAGAAGAGCTGCGACCAGGGGAATTGTTTCCAGAGTCATTGATATTCATAGAATCAGACTTCTCAAGGGATGGAAGGTTGTTTTTTTCAAGGGATTCACATTGCATAAAGTCAGCGGTATTGAAATTGTATGGGTCATCACGGCTGGACAAATCTAATCTAGGGAAGCCGGTGGGAAGGGTTGAGGTAGTAGAGAATGATGTACCAATTTCACTAGTTGCAAAAGAATTGCTTCTATCACGGTTATTTGCTTCTAAACTGACAAAATTAGACATGAGGCCCCTGGAATTAATCTTTTTAGTAGAATCATCATTAAAAAAATCATCAGAAAGATTGGAGATGTTTTCACCAGGGAAGAATTTAGACAGGTAGGAATTGGGGCTGATGCTTGAAATATCAGACTTTTCTTTAAGAGGAGAAAACAGAGAATCCTGGTAATTATCGCTGGGGGACAAGTATCTTCTTTTGTTAATGACGTTGAGTTCAACATTAGAGTTTCGATGCTTTCCAAGTTGATAAGGGCTGTTTTCAAGAGAGTAATTACCGAGACCAAAAGAAGGAGGAGCGCTACTTTGAGTTGTATTATTATTGAAGAGAAGGGAGTTCTTTTTGCAGGGGGTTTCTGGAGTGAAAAACTTATTAGTAGATTCATCTTTTAATTGATTTTTCTTTGTTAAAAGGCCAGAAGTAGAAAAAGCGACGGGATCTGGTTTAACAAGCTTGGTGCTCGGGGGAGTAGTAAAATAACCCGTCGAAGTGAATTGTTTATTTGAGGAAAATGAGGATGGAGGTAGAGAAAGGCGGAAATGACTGGGCTTTGTGGATATATTGTCAGAAGTAGTAGAGTTGGAACTTGGAGAAATAGAAAAAGAAGGAAACTTAAGATCGATCTGGTCCTTTGGAGCAGATCTAGTTGGGAAACGTTTCCTGAGTCGAGAAGCAGGTACAGAAGGGGTAGCAAAAACGGCATCCTGAATAGAGGTTTTTCTCAAAGAGCGAGTCATGGGACGATCGCTTTTATATGTCATATTGATGGCAGATAATAATAATGAGATGAATAAAAGGGTATTTGAAAATAAATAATGACGAAATCGGGGAGTGATAACAACGTCCGAAAACGAAATCCTTAAAAAAAGAGTGTCGAAATGGTTCTTTTACAGTCCTTAATACGAGAGGAAAAACGATGTGAAGTATAATAGATAGAGGATTTCAGGATCGCAGAAAATAAATAAATCAAAAAAGAAATAGAGTGACGAGTTACAAACTGAAAACAGACTAAAATGAACAAAATGATAGTATACTTTGAAGAATAAATAGAATGCGAGTACAAATCTATATGGATAAGGAAGAATGTGGCATGTATTGAGGTAAATATAGAATCGCAGAAAATGAACCCGGACACAGCTAGAATTGGAAGGAAAACAGAATAGAGAAACAAAAATAATATCGGGGAAATGATATGAGGAGAAAGGTGAATTGAAAATGTACTGTCTGCAATTAGAAATAAAAAAAAAGGAAAAGACGGAAATGGGAAAGGCAATCCAACAGTAAAGGTATTGTGACCTTTGAGGAAATCAGAAATAATCAATGAATCTAATTGAAAAGTTTAAATGTAAACAAAAAAGAAAAAATTAGTTTCAATATGGCGTTTTCTTACATTTATATATCTTTGTTTACTTTTTAGAAATTCGCTTAGATAATCAAATAATCAGGTGTTGTTTAGCTTTAACCCCTATATTGACCCTAGAAATCTGAGCCTTTTCTTTCCCAACCCTTTCTTTGGGTTGGAGGTTTAGAATTATAGATTTTAAGAGATTTGGTTGGTTCAATCTTTTACAAATGTGCTCTGTGACACTAATTTCCCTCTTGTAAATTCATTGGATATATGATATGAAAAGATATTGAGCCAAACAAAACGATTTAAAGCCAGTCCAGTTTATTAATGGCGATTTTGCTAATTTTTATTTGCCAATACCACATAAAGTAAACACAAATGTGTTTTTTAAGCATCTATTGTATTAGTAGGCATTGGTCAGTTTAATATATCTATGACAGGTCTGCGCTTACCTAATTGGAACGAAATAGAGCACATGCATTTTTCTATTTTGGGATATATTGGCAGAAAAATAGATAAATAAAATATTGTGTAGATATTGGTTTGAATTTAAATTTGGCGATAATTTTATATCCTAATCAGCGTACAAACTATCTCATTATAGATGCTAAATTTTAATGGCCGTTTTTAAGAAATAACATGTGGATAAATACAGATCATTCGCCGCTTTAAAAATGACGGTTGTGTGTTTCGTCAAATTTTAGCCAATAAACATGTAAATTTAATTATCGCATATTAGAGAGTCAGCCAATGGTTCAAATGAGCACTAATGGAGGTTTATTGGCAGCGGGTAGTTAGCCGACAATTATAGAAAAAGGGGATTAGTATTACTAAATTTAGAATATGAGAAAAAATATTAAGATGTCGATGAATGCATCCAAAATAGGAAGCAGAAACCTCCATTTGTACGCTTTATAAAAATCAATATACAGTATTACTAATGCGTTAGTTATTGACACGAACAAAAGATAACTTCAGCGAATAATTGCTCGTGGAGAAATAATATTTCTGTTTTTTAAAAGGCAATTTCGAAGATTTTGAGCAAATAAAAAAAAATGAATTTAGGGAAAAACCTCCGTGGTGCAAAAATAAGGGAATATGTTTTAGGGATAGAATTCAGAAGCACAGAAATACAAAAATACAAAAATGGGTTTCGCCTATGGAATTACAATTGTTTAGATTCTAGATATTTTTTCTGGGGTTACCAACAGCCAATAGATATTATGAGGTATAATTTCAAATGCACCATAATCGAAGGGAAGTGCTAATAACCAACAAGCTGTATTAGCGTAGTCTCATTGCATTCGAAATCCGCGCTTTTAAGGGCCATTTGTGTTTCGGCCTAGATGTTTGTGGAAACAATTAGTTGGGGAAAATCTATTGAAGCAAGATGGAACATTTATAAAAACTCAAGGGGTATTCCCGACTTTGAGGAGGATTTGCAGCTTTGTTTGTTTTGCACTATTTTTTATTTTTTACGAGAAATTTCGTTTTGTGCTCAAATTAGATCGTAGCTTCTGGAGGTAAAGTGTTGTTTTAAGAACATTTTAATGACGGACATGTTTGGGACTGAGCTGAGTGGACATATCCTTGAGATTCCAATGCAAAACTTAACCTTGTCAATCTCATTAAAGTTAATTAATTGCGGTGGTTCTTTGTTTTCCATATAATGTTCTAGAACTTCCTCTCTCAAAAAGGATGAGATGGCCAATCCCTATTAATAGAGTGGAGGTTTCAGGCTGTTTTTTTATTTTTGTATCACGGAATTTTATTGTAAGATAACGTAGGTTTCAGGCTGTTAGTTGCGCTTTGGTTGCGGAAGCGGCTTTTTGCAAATGCTATTTTGATTTGAAATGTAAAAAAATCAATAAAAACATAAATCTATAAATAAGCATTTGGATTACGCAATTCAAAGCAAACTCCGGTTTGTTTTCAGATCTTGGGGTTTTGGAAACGATCGATGATTCTATTTCCTTGGTGCTTTGGATTCCCTTTGCTAATTATTTATTTCTATCCGAAGAATTGCCTTCAATATTGTCATTGGCTTGCCAATGTTTTGGTGTTGTTTTTTTTGCTCAATTTCTAAGTTTGTTTTTTTTTTTTTTTCAATTATAAATTATCAAGTAATTTCTGCTTCGTAGTTTGTTGTGGTTGTTTGTGAGATCTTTTCGCATTAGCTGCCATCATATTCCGATGTCTAAACTTACCATCTTAATTGTTATCAAAACGTTAATGTCAATTTATTGATAATATTTGTTTTGAATTGGTAATATTTGCTCTGCGCCGATCTCGCTTTCTTCTAAAGTTACGAGACTCAGATAATTTTTATATCTTCATCCCAACAATACATACAATTATATAATAAGCTATACATACCCAACTTTTTTTATTTATCTATGGAAATGTTATTTAATTAAAAATAGCTGTTTAAATAAACGCTATGTGCTAAAAAAAAACAAAAATTAAAAATAGCTTTACTGGCTTTTTTTTAATAAAAAAAAATACTCATACACAAATAATGCATATTTAGTATGATAGTATCGAAATCTACCTTTAAATCAACACTTCATCGATTCCTGTTTTTTAGTTACTAATACTCTTTAATTTAGTTTCATAATTATTTGCCAAGTAGTTTTCCTGCGCATACAAACGCAAAATAGTTAATTTTTTCTCATTAAATACCTAATCCAGATGACTTCTTGGCTGCATAATTTCTTATCTTTACGCTGTACACCATTTCATTATAATACTACCTTCCGCCACTGAATAAGAATCCAGGTTAGGTTGGTATACAAGCTAATTTTAAGAATTTTTTGATTTTAGTAGCACATTCCTATTTTACTTGGGAGTATACCAATAATCAACCGCTCCTTTATCTTATATCCGAATATGCCCATTATTGTAATTTTGGTCTTTTATATTCCCTTCTTTTCCTCCCTTATCCATTTCCCACTATTTGTGTATAAAAAGAATAATAATCTAAATTATTTGGGTATGCATTTATTCAAACTGTGATATGTTTTATGTAATTGCCTTTCCAATTTTGAGATAAGGCATTTCCTTTGATTTTATGAATTTATTCCAATATTGATTTACATTTTTTTAATAGTTTCAAGTAAGAAGCTATGTTTTCGTGGGAAAGATTCTTAAAAAGTTGTTTAAATCGGCTTCAACTATTATAATGCTATCTACTAATTTGATAAAGCGCATGTACTTTGTTTTCCATCAAATTTAAAACTGCTCGTAGGGGATATTCCTTGGACTAATATCTTCATTTTATTTCTCATTGAGATTACGACCCTAATAACGCGATTAATAGAGTTGAGTTTGCTGAATATATTATTTCTTCCTCGCTTTTAATGCAAATTCTACATTTTAAAAGACAGTATTTACAATGTTCTGAATTATTTCAGCTCTTTCACTTTTAGGGATCAGTTTTTTTATATTCGCCATTTCAATCAAATCAGAATATTTCATCTTCTTTTTTCGATTAATGAGTTCTATGTCTACGACAAGGAAAATAAACCAGCACCTTTTCAAAAAAGTTATATAAGAAACAAAAGTACTCCGATCATTAATAAAAAGATGCAATGATAATGTTTTTTTGAAGGGGGGTAGCTCTATATATTTAGTTTTGATGGTTGAATTTAATCAATTGTTGGTCATTTTGGAATTTGTAGACCTTTAAACAGATTAGCTTAGGTTTCCTATATTTATCACTTGAGGTTTTTTTACATTTTCTTATTATTTTTTCAAGAAATGTTTTTCAATTCAAATAAGTCAATCGCCATAATAAACGACACCAAATTAATCTTTAATATCTCTATTAACTGAATAAATAATAGTCTTAACAATCGCTTTAATATTTTGAATATTCCAACCATCGTTTTTAGAAAATTCAGAAAAGATCAATTTACCATTAAATTCATCCGAGTGACGAAGTGTTCTTCTGTTTTAGATGAAGATAAAGACGAGTAAATTCTTGGGAGAAAATGATATAAATTTTTGTCCAAGTTATATTAAAAAGCCAAAGAGACTCGACTTACATCTCAATGGGCAAATTTAAGTAGGGTACCTAAACTTTCTGATGGTATTCGACTATCTGAAACTTCTAGGCCTTTTTCTTCAAGCAATTCAATATAAAAAAAATCTAGAGGTAAGGGATTTTTAGTGGTTTTATATCTTAAATCTACCTCTAATACACATTATGCGCAAAGAAAATTGTGGTATTTATTCTCCAGTTAGCAAACCTACCGCTTTAAAAAATTTATAAGAGTTTAACCTATACGAAGGAAATAAAAGGATACGATCATCAGCATATCAATAATTGAGTACGCTTTCGATTTTCAGGGTTGTGAATAATGTAAAACTGTGCCATACAACTATAGTTGATGCTTGAATGAACGCATAATTAGGATTTGGGTTTATTCCAGGGAGTTATGGGATTTATTTTGTAAATCAAAAAGCAGAATATTCATCAAAATCATAAGATTAATAACACCGTAAACCCCATAAATTCAACTTTAAGCCTCTATATTGAATATCATCATGAAAATTTCCTATTCGATTTATACTTTGTGTTATTTTTCTTGTCCGAGTTTTGTAATTGAAGATGTATATCCTCTAACCTTGCAATGAAGCATATTTGGTTATTCGGAATTAAAATTTCTACTTGTACACGTCCCTCTGTTTCATCCAATCCTATAAAAAGAACTTGTGAATCTAACCATTTCAAGGTTTAAGAATCAGTAAATCAAAGCTCTTTTTTTCAGGAAATTTTCAATCGTTTAGAAAGATGTAGATCGATTTCAAAGGCATTGGAAGACTGGAGTATATGTTGACTTACTGGATACGATCGAGAAAATAGGCGTTAATTCTATCAGCTTTAGTCATTTTTTTTGTGACGCAGAATGAGTTGACTTTTTGATTCACGATTTTTTATTCTAGAATCAAGGAATATGCCACTAATATCCAATAAAAAAAGTAAAGAAAATGCCTAGTAAACGATAATGCTAATATCAGGCATTAATACAACCAAAAGTATAGAAATTGCGTAATCCTCCTTTAAATTTCAAGTTCAGGACTGAAATAGAAAATAGTGCTGATCGTAATATTACTCATTATCTTTTTCAATTTAATTATTTGGCATTTCAGGGAAACCGATATAAAGATCCAGTCAATTTTTTATTTGCTAAGCGTTTTTCTAGGATTAAAATTCATTAGCAACATGTTACTATTGCTTATAAAGTAAAATTATTAGAACTTTAAATAGGGAGTGATAGATTTAGGCTCTAGAAAGAGATAAACTCGAGTGTTCATATTTTTCATATTCTCATGAGAATAGTATTAAGTGATGAAAATAATGAGTGCAATGAAGAATAGAATCAAAAAATTACAAGTTATTTTTAGATTTGAGTACTATAGATGCAGCGAGATGAAGGTGGCTTGTAGCACACAAACCCCTCCTATTTGATTTATCATCCCAGTAGTGGTTACAATATATAGAATTGATTAAATAACTGTTAAATAAAATTCAGCTTGATATCAACAAAAAAAATTTATTCTATACTTGATTTATTTTATTAATTTTTTTTTAAAAAAACTAATCACATACAAAATAATAAGTATATCAAGTAGTATTTTTTATCCATGCTGGATAAATATTTTTTTAAAAAAGTAAATCATAGCATAAAATCATAAGGTTAGATTTCAAAGAGAAAATGTTATTCATTTTACAAGTAATTTATTGTATAAGATTGTTTTATAAATTTATTCAAATTGAAACAGTTTTTTTTAGCTATTTCCCTGAAATATCTACATGAACTTTATATTCGAAAGTTACCCTTAACCTTAAATCTAGAATTGAAATTTTTTTTAATACGTGCATTAAATTCTATTCTAATATTTTAGATAGGGTTTAGTTTCTAAAAAGATAATTATACACTCTGTGAAAATAAAGAACACATTAAATTTTAAATACAATATATACTTTCTGGAGACAAAATATGCACAATACTGATTAATCTACAGTATCAAGGTATAAAATTCAAGAAATTGGCCCATTTTGAAAATTTCGATTTTCAGCAGATCAATATTGAACACACCCCAATAACTTATTACGATTCTAGATCACGGAGAGGATAATGGTGATCGATTTATTCGATATTAAACAATATGATTATTTTAATTAGCTATTTTTAAATAGAATGAGATCCCAAGAAATTGATGACTAGTAAAATATATATCATATGAAGATTAGGTGTTTGTGATTTAGTTCGTTTTCAAAGTGAATGATAATTCTGAAAATTTTAGATACTTTTAGGTTTAAATAAAATTTTGTAACTCTATCAGAAATTAATAGCTTGGAAAGATATCGGATCTTTACTCATGTTCTCTACAGGAGATTAACTATATTTATACATAATAGACTATTATATAAAACATAAAAACGTTTTTTAAATATGAGGCCTAAAATCCTATTAATTGGAATTCTAGCGATAGTTAATCTGATTTCTTCAAGAAGCCTCAAACAGAACCATAGAGTAAGAATTAAAAGTGTGTTGTAATCCAAAAAAACAATTTATTCTTTTGAATCATTTGAATAGGAGTTCCAAAATGAAATGTACATAGACCTAGGAGTACCAACTTCTGAGATAGGCATACGCCAAAATACACCGACAATAAGATACAGAAGCAGTGAACCCAAGGTAAACTTTTAACTTGCACTAAAAAAATACTGGTTTTTTTAGTATAAACTCTTAATAATCCAAAATTATACAACTGCGTGTAATTTAACCCTCATAAAATCTAACGCTTTACAACTAGAGAGACTACAAAACAAGCGATCTGAATCCCTATTTAACGTCTGGGAGAGGCGCTTCTGTGATTAGTGAAGCGCCCGTAAGCGCCTATGAAGTAAACCATAGCTATGGATACCAATACTTTGTGACCATTAATGCCAATGATCATGCTAATCGTGCGGATTTTGGCCAATTGGAAATGTCACCCAAAATTTTGGTTAACCCGAAAATACAACAAGCTCTGCCCAAACTAATAGAGTCCAAAGCTAGTAGAGGAAAATTATCGCGAGGCTATTTGAAGCTACAGAAATATATATATTTGCAGCAAAAATATCAAATATCGAAACGTCAAAAATTGTACTCGAGGATCATTGTAGAAAGCTCCTTTTCACGTTGCTTACCACTATCCAACGATTGCAAAAGTTTTAAGAATTGTGTTAGAAGAAATGTCGAGGATTACCTGAAGACTCAGACTTATCTTTGTGAAATTTGCTCTGAATTAATTCTGCAGTATATTCTTGATAAAAATCATTCTTGCTCGATTTCTAGATATGATAATATTGTGAATTCCAAATATTATAAGAATAATTTCTACAAAAACAAGTATCAGTGTATCAATTATTCAAAAGCTTTCTTCTTCACTGTAGAACTTGACCAAAATGTAAATAATATCGATATAGCTACCAAATCTAAATGTCTATCAGCAAAAACCACAAACACTGGTTGTTACTCCGATGTAAATAGCTCCACTGCTATTCCATGTGGGAATAGATCTTCGTTGCCAACTTCGATTATCTTCCCTACATGCTCTACTTCATTTAAAAAATGTTCCTGCTCATCTAGTCATTCTAGAAAACATTGTAAATCCTCTACCACTTCTAGCAGCATTCCGCCTATCTATCCTACGTTGACCTCCAGCTCCTCGAGTTCTTCTAGAAAACGCGGTAGGTCTTCAACCACCTCTAGCACCATACCTCCTATCTATCCTACGTTGACCTCCAGCTCATCTAGTCACTCTAGAAGACGTTGTAGGTCGTCAACCACCTCCAGCACCATACCTCCTATCTATCCTACGTTGACCTCCAGCTC
>LSSL01000148.1:25643-60921 GCA_001953115.1 Smittium mucronatum | reverse complement strand
TTTGTCCTATCTTTAATTTCTTTTCATATTATTAAAACCCTTAATCGAAAATAAAGGTAGTGGTACATAAAAAAACTAACACATAATTAATTCGGATTATACTGTAACTAATTCTATTTTTTTTTCTATACATTATTATATTTAATATTTTTCTCTAGGAAAAAACTTTTTTTATATAAATATTATTTTATCAGAATAATTCTAAGAGCAAATAAAAAATTATGAGGCTTAAAAATGATTTTTTATAAAATCATTCCAACTAAACACATCTAATTTTTTCATAATAAAAATAACTCATATGATATTAACGGTAAATTTTATCCAAAAATATCAAATTTTTGTTCTATAGAATATAATGTATTTTTTTTCTAAAATAATTAAATATATACTAATAAATAAATCTATCTAATTAATCTCAATCCCTTGTTACAAAAGATCTAAAAACCTAATATAATTAATTAACCAAAATTGAATATGAATATTGTATTGAATTTGCTCTTATTTATCTATCTTAATATTTGCAATATTTAGTAGGAATTTTATTGGAAAGCTTAGTCTTAATGTTTTTATAAATAATATTTAAATATATTTTTATTTTTGCTATAAATTATTATTATATTTCTACATTTTGGTCACCGATAGACATAAGTTTATTTAATTTGAAATAATACATATATATTAGAGAAATTATTTTAATGAAATAAATTTATTGAATTAAATGTTTGAATAAGTAATATTTTCGAGCTAAATCGAAACAATTGGAGAATCAAATTGTATTTTTGAGTAATTTTACAAATGAAGACAAATTAATAAATAAATTGGCCCATAAAAACTAAAGGATGCTTACATATTAAATTTTGGGTTTAAAGTTACAAAATATAGGAATACCATAATAGAATAGAGATAAGGGTTATAAAAAAAGTAATTTGAAAAATCTTCAATTATTAAATAATTGAAGGAGTCATTTTGATATAACTGCATGTATTAGGAAATTTCATCTAAATTATACAAAATAAATTTTGCTATTTTTTTTAAACTAGTTATGAGAGGTAATTTATAGAAATAAGATAAATTCTTTATTTAACTTATTGAATTTTATCCAAATACTTGATAATTAGCAGCCCAAATTATTTTTTTTGTATCATAATTTTTATTACTTAAAATATCTAATGGAATAAATTACATAAAAAGTTTTATTTTTTTTAAACCCTACAGTTTTTGAGCCTGTTTATGTAAAATTCACTATTCAGCTCTTTAGCAGTTTTTATATATAGCTCTTTCAGGATCATAAGTTTTTTTGAGCTTCTAATTATTTCATTTTCATAATCCATTAGATAAATTTATACATTAAATATCTATAAATAATTATTTCCAATATATTTATTAATTGAAAAAGAAAAAAGAGAAATTTTTGTACAGATATTCCTATAATTTTTAAATAAAAATCAGTTAATTACAATTTTACACTTTGTTTTGCTGATGAAATAGTCCAAATTATACTCCCAATTGACCCACAAGTAACTTTGCCTGACTTTTTTCAAAAAAAATCTGCCTTTATTGATTTCTTCTTAGACTTCTACTTAAAAAATCTCGTTATTCTTTGAATAGATAAATCCAAAAACAAAATTTGGAGATTAAAATCTTGTAGCTTTGGTATATGGATCTTTATTAAAAGTAAACCAAATCAGCGTAAACTTTAACTATTAATCATTACACAATAAAGCATTCTAGATGTTAAAGAGTCAAAAATGGATTATCTTCTTGGGATTATTTATGCTTATTGACTGTTTTTTTTGGCTGAATTAAAAATATTTTGACGAATTAAATATCTTTTTCTACTTTATTTCAAAAATAAGCAACACTTTCATAAAAAGTAGATGTTTCATAATAACCGAGTTAATTTTTAAAGCCTAGATTTTAAATAAAAACCGTGGGTAATTAACAGTAGATAATTTTTGATTTTAATACTCACTATTTTCTAAATGGAATCAAAAATCATTAAAGCAAATAAGAATTTGTTTAATTAATCTCTTGTAACGAATCAAGTCGATCGAAGGTTTTCGTAGACCAATAAATTTAAAATAACTCGAAAATAAGTTTTTTTCAGGTAATTAATACGTTAATCATACTTTATTACAACAATTTCTATATTATGTTATAAATTGATATATTTATTTAAGTCTAATACTGAGCAATAATAAATCTATATTAATTCCTTCTAAATTAAAAATATTTCAATTTTCATAAAGAATACAAATTTCGAAATTTTAAATATATATCTTCTATAATATTATATTTCTTTTAAAAAATTTGATAGGGGTTTCAGTTTTTTTTTATAAATATTATTCCATTTCAAAATCACAACTGATTGATTTTTTCATTTATTTTTTTTATTTTTGTAAGGATCAGGTTTAATGGGATTAATCTGGATAATAAAAGGTAAAATAATATTCTAGTTAAAAACATAAAAGATAGGGAAAAAGACAAGTTGAAAGCTTATCCATTCCAAAATGGCTAAGTTTCCCTATTTATACCATTTTCTATTTTCTAAAAGTCAATTATGCTTATGGGAGGATTTCTTCATTGGATGAAATATTCAATGCGTGTACTGAAACTATTGGTTCATTAAAATTTTACAAATATTATCTTTTTAGCAATAGAGAGGGTGAATAGACTTCTGGACTATTAATATTTGACTTACTGTTTTTACCGCCTTAGAACTTTACCCACTACTCATTTGGTATACTTATTTATTTGAAAAACACCCAATTAACCTAAATAAATTTTTTTAACGGCTAAATCTACCTGATCGTGAATACATCTAATAGCACAACTGTTCAAAATAAAAACAAGTTTAATATTATTTCTTATATTTCGTTAAAGAAAATGACCCAATTTCTTACAATAAGAACTCTTAAAAGAAATTGACCTTCAAAATTCACATTTTTAGTGTAATGTATTAAAATTTGATTATTTTAGCCACTAAATATCCTATTTAAAATGCTAAAAGTATGCCATAAATGCACTTTGCTGCGATTAAAATAAGTCCTAAGAGATATAACGGATTTGAGTTCATATCATATAAAATTTTAAATTATGATTTATATTTTTCCCAAAGATAAAGAAATACACATATATTATGTATAATGCAACACTTTTAGATTCTATTAGCCATATTTAAAAGAATAGATACCCATTTACCATAATATTTAAAACTTATTTGATTCAATGGTATATTTACAGGCGCAATCTGTGCACATTTATTTTTTTATTTTGAAGAATAACCTTGAAATAATATATAATTATAATTTTAGTAATAAAAAATGATCTTATTCTTATTTTTAAACACAATTTCAAAAAAAACATGCATATATATTATAAGATTTATATGTATAAATTTCAAATGGAAATCAAATAAAAAACTAGACATTAATTTAGAACAATGGATTGATTCTATTTATAATGATAGAAATATATACAAAAGTTACTATAAATCAAAAAAATCTATTAAAATGGGTATTTACACTAAAAAATATTGCAGATTAGGTTTTATTATTTACTATTGTATACTTTTTCCGACCATCTAGATTAAAAAATTATATCATTTAGTTCCTGAATATATATTTTGGAGGAAGAGGATATATCTTGAGAATTATAAAAATATATTGTGCAATGTTTACATCTTTTTCTCATGTCATATTAAATCATTATGATTATTAAAAAAAATTGCTTTGCCATAGTCTTAAAATAATAAAAGTTAAAAACAAATTGATTTTAAATTAATACTCTTACCATTTATACATAATTTATTTATATACTTATATCAAATTAGATATGTGCTATTCAAGTATACGGACTGCATTTAAAATTTGCTACTTAAAATTTAAAATATACGTACTTTAATATCTCATTCAAAGTTTCTGATTTTTGGAGAGTAATTTCTTTTATGAGCTCTTATTAGAAACAATCATATTTAGGGCCAATTAAATATGCGATAAAATATTAATTAAATTTTTAAATTAGCCAATTTTAGCCATAGATGTATTCAAAAATGGGTTAATTTAGTTATTTGTAATATTTTAGGTAGATTAATTTGGTGATATTCAAATAATAAATTAAACCAATTGAGCAGTAGATGAAACTGTAAGATGGTGAAAAAAACAGTTAAAATGATAATAGAGCAATAGTACTGAAAACATAAAGAGAATTGTCTACCAAAAATATAAAATTAATGTACTATTTTTAAATTTTTTCCATATATTTATATAGGAAAATAAATTGGTAGTACAAAAAAATTCATTGGTTTTAATATTATAATCAAATAGAGAAAAAATTGAATAGATTTTTTTTACATAACTGTCGAATATTTATTATTTAATTTTTTTTTTCTGATTTAAAAATTATTAAATTTTAATCATTATTAGCAATGGGAAAGCATAGTGATTTTTTCATGGAAATACAAAATTGCTGTCTTCAGTAAAAGATGAATTTTTTTTTTATTATATATTCAAATTTAACTATATTAACCGCAATACTTACATTTTTAAAAAAGTATGGATGAATTTTTCGATGGCAAATTTTAATGTGAAGATAATTTTTTAATAATTAACTCCCATATGAAAATACTATACTTAAAAGTATAGTAAAATTTTGATTTTTAAAAATTAATTTAGTAAATTTTATGAATAAAATAAAATTATAATTTTGTATATCCTCACTTCCACCCAAGAAAAATATTTTTTAAAATTTATAAAACCTTCAATATTTTTAAGATTTTACGTCTATTTTCTTGAAGGGTTTCTTTTTATTAGTTAAAATGGAACAAAACTTTTGTTCTAAACTAAGGACGTGTAGCTAAAAGCGGGGAAACTCTATTTGCATAAACTTAATTTTTTTTTTACTCTAACATCAAAGATTTAGGGGCAGGTAATGCTTTCTTGTTCTGCATGTTTAAAATTCGTCAATTTTTCCCTTTACCTACAACTCTAAGCAATTTTAAAGCCTGATGGAACAAATAACAGTCAAGAAAATTACCGGAGGGTTGGAACAGGAGCTTAGCGAAAGTACAAATAACGAATATAAAATAACCCTAATTAATATTTCTCCCGCCAATTTGAACAATTGGCCTAACTCATCGCCTAGCTCAGGAAATTCAGTAGATATCTATTCGGTAATATCAACATCTCTATCTGTTACCGCCTTCATTCAAGAAACAACTTCCGGGGCAAATACATAGGGTTAAACACCTGAATAGAACAAATAATGGTCGTGCATAACAAAGACCAAAAATTTATTTGAGTAATGTCTTCACTAAACGATTAAAGAAATTTTAATAATAAACTTAGGTTCTCGGCATTTGATTACAGCACATGAAAATTACTGAATATAATTTAAATTTACTTAGAAAAATACCAGTAAAATAACAATAGAAAAATATAAAAAGTTTCCAATTCAAATAAAACGAAATAAACAATTAAAATAGCTAACTTATAAAGAGCCTAAAAACAGTATTTATGAGTGATAAAGTGTTTAGGTTATAAATAAAGCGTAACTCCATCTAGGAAGAAAGTGAGCGTTCTGCCACTTTATTTTAAAATAATAAAAAGCTCATTAAATTTTGGGGAAAAAATTGTATCATTTTTCTGTTTATGAAATAATTCTACATATCCACTTTTAGTTTTATTAAACACCAAAAAAATGAGATATTTTTATCTAAATTTTATATCAAAATGAATTTTTACAAGGAAAATATATTGAAAAAATGTGAGTAGATCCAAATTAAATATCTACATACTAATAAAGTAGTGATTTTTTTAAATATCTGTTATCAGAAGGATAAAACTTCAGATTATAATTTTATAACTATTTGATTTATATTCATTATATATATAATTCTAATCGCCTTAATTTATTAATAAACAGATTATTATTATCTTAAATTATGTTATTTTATTTTTAATTATTTTATGCAAAAGTTAAACAATAAAAAGAAACTACTTTTTATATATAAAAATATCGATATCATTCTAAAAACGAAAAAAAATTAAAAAATATGTATATTAAGGTAATCATTATTTAAATTATGAAATATTTGTATTTTTTACGAGTATTTATTTTCTTTTATATAATTAATATTAAAATATACAAAAGTAAAAAAAGAAACCAAATTTTAATCTTTTATGTCTATATTTTACATCAATTGAATTTAAGGGTTTTAAATTTAAGTTTCACCTTTGTGACGAAAGGTAAAATTTTTTACTATTTATAATGATATAAAAACTTAAAAAACAAAAATGAATATGTTATAAATAGATCAATTTATAATCAATTCTATTTTTATGAATTTGAGCATTTTAAGCAAATATGCAATCGGTAAATTATTTTTTCCAAATATAGAATTTATTTTGATTTATTTATTTAAAAAAAAAAAAATTTTTGAAATCAAAATTAAATCCCAGATAATTAAAATTTAAACAAATTTATTTAATTTAGAAGTTTTCTGTTGTAAAATAATCTATTAACAATATTTTATAATCGCAAAATTAAAAAAATGAAAATCTATATTTTTGTTCTAGAAGACTCTTAATTCCGTCGGATTGTATTAATTATCGGAAAATTATCAATTATTTACTATTTTCAGATGAATTATAAAAGTTTTAAATTTTTTTCAATTTTTTTTAAAAAATATCGGGAAATATTGCTCTTAATTATTTATTAACTTTCTTTAAATTTTATTCTCAATTTTTATTAAATTTATAATATTAGCAAACTTCATGTTGTTTTAAACTTAGTAACAAACCTAGAATAATGTAAATTAGACTATAGATGCGTTTAAACCTATATATTTTATATTCAAAACATTTTATAACTAGCCAGAAGTTTCGTCGAGTTCAAATTTAATTTTTCTGAAAATATGAAATATAATTAATTAAGCATTTTATTATTTTTTTCAATTTCAATTTATTGATATTAATCATTTTTTAACCGTAAAAAAGATAATCCGTGAAAGTTAAAAGCGATAAAATTTATCTTTATCTAATAAAAATCTAAAACAAGTTATTTTTAAAAATAATTTACTTATAAATTAATCAAAAATAGACATGAATGTAAGGATAAATTTTAATTTATAATATTGGTATAAGAATTAATATATTTACTGAAATCTCTATTAAAGTTAGATTTTTTTTTCGATGTTTTTTTTTGAAAATTAAATTTTATTATAAAATTTTTTTAAATATAAAATTTATATTTGGGCTTAACCAAGTTTTTTTTAAAATTTTTATATTATAATAATTTTGAGAAAAAAATTAGTTTTATTTTAACCTCAGTATTTTATTCCCAACTACATTTTATTACCAAATCTATAAATAAACTAATTAAATGCAATTTATTAAAGTGATATTTGATGAAAAAGTAGTAGCTAATTAATTAAATTAATAAAATGTATTTTTTTTTTAATTTCTAAGAATAACAACACATTTATTCTTAAGTTTATTATTTAGGTGGCTAAAATGTGGGTAAAATAGAAAGTAACTTATGTATTTCCAAATTATAAATAAACTTTATGATATAATATAGTTTTTATTTTTGTGTTTGGTCGAAGAATTATTTTAAATTTATTACAGAAAAAAATATATTGAAATAGGTTTAAAAACTTAAACGTGCAGGAAAATTTTTTTATATTTAATTATAAATAGTATAAAAAAAATTATTTTTGAGTTTTTTCAAATAGTACATATCATTGAATTGAATTGAATTATCTAAGGTTTATATAACATATTTTTATAGTTTAAAATAAACCAGAATGTGAATAAGATAGTTATAAGATACAAATAAGAACTTTTTTCAGCTTAATTTTCTCCAAAAAGTCGCATATTCAAAGATTTATAATCATTTTGAATTACTAAGAAATTTATAGTATATAATCAATGGCATTATTAATTGGTGTTTTAATTGGCGTTTTTTTTAAAAAGATTGCAATATAATTTAATATGTATAAATTTTATAAAAGCTTTTGCTGAAATTAGAAAATTAACCAATAAAAAAATGAACTGAAAACAAAAATTATGTTATTTTATTTATAAAAAAAAAATCCATACCAAATTTAATTTGCGACATCACAGTTTCCATTTAAAAAATTATTTTAATAAATATGTAATATTGTTTAAGAATATTATTTTTGTTCTTGAAATAGTAATATATATTTAACCTAATTATAATTTCAATTATGATTAAAATTATATTTAATTAAGAAAAAAATATCTTGATTAAAATTATATATAAGATAATAAGAGTGTTATTAAATATTCATAGCAGAATTAATAAGAAAAATAAATAAATTTCAGAATAAATTGATCTTGAGAGTCCAAATTATATATATATTTTTTATCTGATAAAAATTTTACAGGTAACTTAAGAATAAAAAAATTACAATATATATTTTTATAATTAATTTTGTACCATTCAAGTTTATTTTTTATTTATGTTTCATATCTGATATTATCAGATATCTTAGCTTAATAATTTTTTGTGAGAGATACATATTTTTTTAAAAATATAAATACAATTTTAGTTAAGAGTTGATATTTTCTGTTGGCTTCATATAAATATTATGGGAATATATAAGCATTTATGTGATACATATAGCACCTTAATAATTAATTGATAATTATTGTCGAAACTTTCATTGATTTTATAGAAATTTTGATCCTGATTTTTTTTTCAGAAAAAATTATTTCTTTTAATGTTTTATTTAAAAATGTAATTATTTATGTATAAGTTTTAAAATTACAATTTTTATAATTTATTCTGAAATAAAAAATACAGCCTTTTTGTTTGCAGTTACGAGATATATTCAATGAAAATTAAAATTGAAAATAAATCAAAATTATATTGTATATATGTATAATTTTTCATCATAAAAATCGTGGGAATCAGCTAATTGGATAAATTTTTTATATTTAATTATAAAAACATAAATTAATTTTTTAACTTCAAAGTCATATTTTATATTATTAACTAATACTATTTAAAAATGATAATATCAGTATTAATAATTCAAATAAATACATTTGGTGAATTGTAGAGATATATAATTTCTTAATTTTTTTTTTTTTTATTAGTCCGTTTAATAGCTAAAACATTTTCGTTTTTTACTTATTACGTTAAATTAGACGGTAAACCACTTATCATATAGATGAATCATTAAATAAATAAGATCGATGATATTTAAATGCAATTATTAATTTGAAAAATACAAAGCTAAGAAAAAAAAATAACTATATGATATAAATTTAAAAATTAGTGGGGTTTTTTTACTGTCGAATATTCCATAATTTTTTACAATATTGTTTCCATTTTTTTTAGTTCCATATTTTCGGTGATAAATTCACACTTTCTATAAAAAAACGTAACCAAAAATATTAGTAATAAAATATAATTTATAAAACTTTAAATTTGTTTAAAAATTTATTTAGAAATTCCTCAAAAATACGATTTTTATATCCAATTGATTATAGTGTGTTTTTTTCAATTTAAAAATTCTAATTAGGTTAAAAAATTAAACTTTTTTTTTTCTGTGTGATATATTTTACCATAATAACAACAGATATTTTTCGTATTTCATTAGATAAAAAGGGCAAATCAGTTATCAAATTGTTCATATTCAGAATTATTACAAATGAGTAAAGTCATCAAATATTTTTAGGTATTTTCTTGACAATGAAAGATATAAAAGTCCTGAAATTCCTTTAGGTCAATTTTTTGTTTTCATCAAGTTTATTTTATTATTTGAGACAATAAGATTATTTCTATGTTTCTATATTGATATTTTATCATAATATTTGAAGCAGATATTGGTCGAATTACTCCAGAGCTTCATTCAAAAACATTTCAGGACATTATAAAAGATATTAAAAAAAAAAAAATTCCTTATTTGTCCATAAGATATTTAAAATAGTTATTTTTATAATTCTGTTTACAGCTTTTAATTAGACTAGAAATTTATATTCATTATGTAATAAACCCTGTTTAGAAGTACTTTATGTTGTTCTATTGTGTTTTTTGCTATTTTTTTCCAAATTATTGATAGGTATATATTTTTCTCTCCATTTAGAAATCATTAAGGCATTTTTTCGATTTTTTTCCTTTTAAAACTCGTTTTAAAATATTTTTAGTCTGAATCTATTAACAACGAAGATTTTAAATCCTATATTAAATCCAAATAACGAAAATTTTTAGCTTTTCATTGAGATAAGTAGAGCCAATAAGAATATGAATATTTAAATAATATGGAGTTCTATTTTTAAACTAATAAAAAGTCAATTTCAGCAAAATAATAAGAATAATTAAGTGATAATGTGAATTTACTCAACTCTAAATTTAAATGAAATTATTATTTTGAAAAAATATGTTTTTAATACTCAATTTTTTAATGAGGTAATTGCAAAAATAATAAAGATTTTTAAAAATATATCAAAAATAGTCAAATTTTCAAAATATTGTAAAAATTTTCAAAAAAATTAAACAGATTTCCAATTTAGCGAATAAACACGAAATGAGTTTTGACTGATAAAATAAGAGTGTTCATAAGATAAAAATATAATACCAATTTTAGTCTTTGTAATCATTTTTCTAAGTTATTATATGTAAAAAATAGCCAAAGTATCCCTGTTTTTAGTTTGAATTTTTATTATACAACATATGGAGAGTATCTGATATTTATAATTCTCTAGAATAAATTTTTAAAAAAAATTTCCTTGTAATAATCTTATGATTAGCATAACTCTCCCCTAATCATGTGTATATTTTACTGAGTTAATTCTAATGATGATCCTCTAGTGATTTTATTTCTAAAATCAACAAAATATTCTTTTCAAATACAATATGAATAAATTTTTATGAAATTAATATGGATATAAGCCGTTCATATTTACCCTGATTAAATAAATGCATTCAATTATATTATAGAGTTTTAATTCATTATAAATGAATAATCAATTCTTCGAAGTAATTTCTCACTGCATTCTGATATTTACTTATTAATAAGGTCTGGTGTTTGAATTTTTTTTTAAGATAAATAATTTTGAAAAAATAACAATTTATATTAATTATGATGTCAATATATTTTTTTATTAATATTAACAGTGATTGTTTGATTGAAAAGAAATTTTGGATATTATTCATATTTTGAATTATCTTTGCAAATATTTGATTTTAATTAAAAAATTAATTTTTTTAAGAGATATACGGTTTATTGAATAAAATATGAACGTTTTTTATACTTTTTGTGTGTATTACGAGCAAAAATTTATATTTTGGATGATAATCCAACCTTTAAAACTATGGATATAATCGACTTATAAAAGTTTTATTTTTATATTATTTAAATATTTTAAATTAAAAAAATTAGTCAATAGTTGATCAACTATCTAAATATCTGTCAAGTAGTATTGAATGATTAAATTTGCTTGGTTTTAGTCATTAATTTTTAAGAGATTTGAACAATTTGAATATTATTTTTCTATTCTTGGGCAATAAAGAATTTAAAAAAGGATAAAAAACAATTTCTTGTTTAGTTAAAAGTCACCCGGCTTATTCATGAAAAACATATAGTTTATTTTTGACCAAGAAGATAGTTTATTGAGATAAATTTCTATAGAATTGAAAATATCAAATAGACTCCGTATATTTTATTTCAAAGATTTAATCAAAATTTAGGGATAAATTGGCTATTTATTTACAAAATGACTTAGATCAATTATTAGCAAAATAAAATTGAATCTTAAATTTTTGTCTTATGTTACTCTTAAATTTATCAATAAAAACTTGTTTTTCGTATATTCTTGAAATTGAAAATATTTTTATTTATTTATTATTTTTATAAATACCATCGAAATCTATAATATTTTTGCATTTATCTCTTTTTTTATTTATTAAACAGATTTTTTTTTAAATTAAAAATTAATACTAATATCATTATGATTAATTTATTTTTTTATGGCAAATTTTTTTAAAATTAACTCAAAAGTTGAGCTCTTAGAATTTAGTTGCGATCAATTTATATTTTAAAGTTCACGATTCTTATTTATTAATCTTAAAACTGTTTTTCTCTCTGCCACTATAATTCACAAATATTCAGCAATATCGTCAAAATTAAAATATCTATAATTAAAATTGCAAAAGCTTGTTTTTCATATGAATTATTTTAATTTGTTAAAAAAAAATCGTGATAATTTTATACATGATTAGCTATATATTATATTTAAGCTCGGAAATCGTAATAAATGCTCTATCTCAATTTGAATTATTTACTATATAGACTTATGCGACATATTTAAACCCATTTTATATTAAATAAAATTTACAATATGTTTTGGATGTGAGTTTTCATATATTTTATACTTTCTGATATCCACTTTTTAGTACTGTTATTTGTTTTTCTAGTATTTTTTTGAGCCAATCTTATTTTTATGGATTAAAATTAACTTAAAAAAGAATTATGGAAGTTTTTTGCAATAAACGTTTAAGATTATTTGATAAATCATCATAAAAAGTAATTTATATTGATAAAATTTTTTTTAAAAGAATTTTCTTTCTATTTTTTTTTTTGGTGGAATAATATTATTAATTTAGATGATTTTCTTATTCTGAATTGAAATAGTGAGAATAATAAGGACTTTTTTTTTTAATATTTATACGAGAATTTTTTATAAAATATTAATGGTTTAATTTGTAAAAAAAATGTATACTTTATAAAAAAAGTTAATTATTAATTATGAAGTTTTATAATCATATTTATTGGTTAAATGATCCATTAAATATACTTAATAATTAATTAAAAAATCTCGTAAAAATAAAAAATGTCGATTTATATTTAATTTTTATCATTTCTAGAAAACGAATTCGCACTTTGTAGATTTTAATTGGTTTTATTGCATTTTACCAAATTGTGTTTAATAAAACGGTCCTAAGTGATTAAAAATTTACTTAGGCAATTTATTAAACCTAACCAAATTAAACTTATAAAATCTGTAATTTCCTTCTCTTTTTGTTCTATTATAGACAGAAAAATGTATTTTTTTTTATAATAACAAAAAAAATTCCATATAAACCAATCCTTTATTTTTATAAAATCGAATCGAGTTTTTTTTGTTAAAATTTTTGATGAAACATTAAGTCTTTATTTTTTCGATATCAGTAATTTATTTAAAATATTTTTAATTTTAAATTGATTCTAAAGTTTTTTTTTCTCATAAATTCATATTAATATTCCAAAGAAATGATGTTATTTTATTTGAATTATTATTATTTTTTGTGATATGAAACAAAAATTTAGATCATTAGTGATATAAAGATAAATCAAATATATAATTAAAAATAATAATTTCAGAGTACCTAGACATATATTTTACTTCAAAAATAATTCCTTATATAAATTTTTATAACATTGATTTCTATAATTATTCAAGAATAATTATTATATTTTCCCTTCAAATTCCACGAATCTGAAGAAAATATTAATAAAAAACTGTTATTATCATAAAAAACAGCGAAAAAATGACTTTTTAAAAGTTTAAAGTGTGATTAAATTAAATTTTCACGTCTATTAAAACTTTTTTTATTATTTTTTTCAATTTAAATAAAAATAATACACCATTTATATCTGCTGAGTACCCGGGTAAATGATATTTGTAGAGGATTTTTATATGATAAAGATATATTGATTTTTTTTATATTTTCAATCTTTTAATGTATTTTATATAAATTTATTCACTATTTATTGCTTTTAACAGAAAAACATGACCAAATTTATTTTTATACATTTAATAAATACCTGGAAAAAATTAAAATTTATCTATTAATTTATTTTATAAATGTCTAAATAAATATTTTTTTTACAAAGAGATAATTTAAAGAATAAAGAATTCTAGTGACCAATAAAAATAATTTTATCATAAGAATGCTTAAAATTATGCTTCAGTATAGAAAAGAAAACGTTTAATAAAGATAAAAATAATTATTTTTGGCTAAAAAATGGTAATTTTATGGAATTAAAAGGTAAAAATATAATTAAATTTTGATTATAGGTTTAATTATTACTAAATTTTAAGGCTGATTAAACTAGTTTAACAAATATCATCTAGCAAATTATCTATTAAAAACTGTATAAATTCCTATAATATCATTTCAGACACCCGGTAGTAATCAATTTTAGACTTTTCTACACGTCAAAACACAATTAGACTTTTATTAAATCCAAATAAAAATTATTTTGCATTTAATTGATTTTTTTTAAAAATCAAATCAACAAAATATCTAAATCTTAGTAATAAAATAATACTATTACTTTCCCCTTTGCTCTTCAACTTACAATAAATCTCTATTTTTTATTTAATTCTTCAAATATAACATTACAGAAAAATCTTAAAAAAAGAAAATTAAAAAAAGCCCAACAAAATACTATCAGATTAAAATTTTCAGAGAACCTCAGATATCCTGGATAATTTTAAAGAGCCGTTAATAATAATTAAGAAATATTTCACTAAAAAAGTATAAATTAAAAATATAATTTAAATATATTAGATATATACATAGAACCTCAAAATTATAGTAATTATTTTTAATTACTATATTGAGTTATTTCAAGCTATTATTATTATTATTATTTCTGGAACAAATAATTTTAATTCTTTATATAATTATCGTTATTTCAAAAATAAATTCAATATTTTTAAAAATTAAATATCAGGTATGATATATTATATATTTTTTTTATTTTAAAAGATTTTCAAAAAATCTTATAAAATTTTTATTTTTTTCTCTTGATCTCTCTAATCTCTTTAAAATTCAAATTTTTATATTATTTATAATTTAGCTTGATTATAATTAACCCAAAAATATAAAATTAATGATTTTTAAATTATTTATAATTATTTAAAGAAGATTATTTAACAAAATTATCTGTGTATCATAATCTGTGTTTTTTATAAAAAAAAAAAACTTCGGGAGAAGGATCTCTATTAATTATTGAATTTTTTTGAAATTCAATTTAAAATATAAGTATAAAATGAGATTTGGATATTTCATCTAACAAAAGAATACATAGAATTTCATTAGCTTCATATTTCATCATAACAGATCCTAGCAATGTTATTTTAAAAATAAATTTGGTCTCATTTTTATATCTGATAATCAATTCAATAAATTTTATAGCCTATTAAATAAAAATAAAATAATCAATTTAATGATTGTAAAAAAAAATTAAATCGAAACTAAAAATAAATAAACTCATTTTTATTTTTTTAATTGAGATTAGAATTAAAATTTATATTTCGCAAATAAAAAAAAATCATTATTTTTATTATAATATAACTTATTATATTGTTGATACTAATTCCTAATTTATATCATTAAAATTATTAAATATTTATTATTTTTAATATTTCATCATTATTTTAACCTAAATTAGTCCATTTAGAGGTTATAAAATATTCTTCCACAAATTATAAATCATAATTAATTTTAACAGAATTTTTCAACATAAAAGTTAAATTCATATTTTTTGATTAACGCTACACCTTTTTTAAATCAAATTAAGAAAAAGTGGGATCAAATATGAATAAATTAAATTTAATATGGAGAAAGTGAATTAAATATATAAATCAGTGAAAATTAATAGGAAATAGCGCAAAAATTTTCATTATTGATAATTTAAAAATTGGGAAAAAGTGAAGTCAAATTTTTTAAAATAAAATTAAAATCCTAATTGACCTGTATTTAGTTATTTTTCCATATTGAGACGTTAGAAAAAGTGCAAAAAGTGCTTTAATTTGTTAAAATGGATATATTTTATAATTATTACATTTTTGGTATGTGATACATAATTTAAACCTTTGAGTTTTTTCGAATATTTGGTTGAAAATGGCTTTTTAATAATTTTTTAATCTTTGAAACAAAAGGGGAAAATATTATACACTTGCCAAAATGAAAAATATTTTCGGCAGATTTATTTTAGTATTTAGAAAAAAATACGTGTGAATATTCACAAAAATAAAAGAAAGTTTTAGTTATGAAATTTATTTTTGGAAGTGAATTAAAATATATGTGAAGAAAAAATAAAGAACATTGCATTTATTATTTCAAAGACGATTTTTTAACTTACAAGTTTTTTTTAATAAATGTTTTTGAAAAAAAAGTGACTTACATAAAATATTCCTTTTACGATAAATTTAAGATAATTTAAGTTTATATTAATAATATCAATTTCTTTATTTGAATAAATAATTGTACATTTATAATTATTGATTCAAAATTTATTTATATCTTAAAATTATATCATTTAGGAATTTGGCTATTGATCACAACTGCGATATCAGAAGTAGCTACATGAAATACCCTATTTCCGATCGCGTTTCTGAGTTTCATTATGCTGAAAATTGAAACGAGTTTTACATTATAATATAAGCCCATAATATAAAAGCCTCAATTGCATATTTTTGGATAAGGTCAGGAAAAACGTGCACATCTAAAAGAGGTAAGAGTAGAGATGTTTTTAAAAAATTAAATAAAGTCCATTCTGAATTTTTATTCAAAAGTTAGAGTAAAATATCCTGTATATCCTAAAATAATCGTCGAAATTTAATATTTTGTACTCAAAAAATAGGCGGTATATTGGAATTTAAAACATTCACCGTCAAAGGTAACTACTTCAAAACTACCCAAGAAAACACTTAGATAAATAAGGAAAAGCGTAGAAGATGCGTCAACAGTTTCTTTGATATTGAAGATCCAGGAAGTTTTTTTATTTTTATTGAAGAAAGCAACGTCAATATGTTTATTAGAAGAACTAGGGGTCGGTCCAAAAGCGGTAATAGGGCTGCAGATAAGATTCCAAAAAATAAGGACTCCAATATTCACATGATTTGATGGTTATTTTTTCTAAAATGCCACATTTTAGGTTTAAAAAATAGCTTTATTGCACAAAATTGCAAGAATGGGTCGATAGGCTTAAAATGAATCTATAACTAATATAGTATCCAAATCAAACTTTGTTATTATTTCTGGTAATGCAGGATTTCATGAAAGAGTTTAAAATTTTATTGTTTCATACCCTTGAGCTAAATTTCTTTATTTAAAATCTTAAAATCTTATTATTAACCCAATTGAAAACGCTTGGAGCATAAATGAGTGCTACATAAAAAAAATTATTGAAGTTTAAATTTTTCCATGAAGGAGACTCTGATTTGCTGTGCAAAAAATTGAAGGGCTATTCAAGTAATAGGAAAAAAAATAAACGATTCTATTGAAGCTATAACAACTAAAATTTAATATAAATTTCATAATTCATCCAAACATTTTTTTTCTGATTCTAAACAGTTTAGGAATATGCCTTTTGGGGTGTAATTAGTTTCCACAAAATTTCAAAAAAAATTACGATATTACTATTTATTTAAATAAAGAAATTGGTATTATTAATATAAAATTAAATTATTTTAAATTTATCGTAAAAGGAATATTTTATGTAAGTCACTTTTTTTTCAAAAACATTTATTAAAAAAAACTTGTAAGTTAAAAAATCGTCTTTGAAATAATAAATGCAATGTTCTTTATTTTTTCTTCACATATATTTTAATTCACTTCCAAAAATAAATTTCATAACTAAAACTTTCTTTTATTTTTGTGAATATTCACACGTATTTTTTTCTAAATACTAAAATAAATCTGCCGAAAATATTTTTCATTTTGGCAAGTGTATAATATTTTCCCCTTTTGTTTCAAAGATTAAAAAATTATTAAAAAGCCATTTTCAACCAAATATTCGAAAAAACTCAAAGGTTTAAATTATGTATCACATACCAAAAATGTAATAATTATAAAATATATCCATTTTAACAAATTAAAGCACTTTTTGCACTTTTTCTAACGTCTCAATATGGAAAAATAACTAAATACAGGTCAATTAGGATTTTAATTTTATTTTAAAAAATTTGACTTCACTTTTTCCCAATTTTTAAATTATCAATAATGAAAATTTTTGCGCTATTTCCTATTAATTTTCACTGATTTATATATTTAATTCACTTTCTCCATATTAAATTTAATTTATTCATATTTGATCCCACTTTTTCTTAATTTGATTTAAAAAAATTGTTTTAAAATAGGTTTGGGTGACCCCAGATTGACGAAAATTAATTTCACGCTATTTTTTGGTTTTTTAAATGCAGAAAATATTGCATAAATATTTATGCTTTATGTCTAATTAACTAATAGATACACATTAAAGCGCGATTTAATTTTTACTTATGATTCATTAAGTATATCTTTGAAATCTTAGAAAAATTTATAGCCTATTTATATTTACATATTTATATTTTTTAGTTACATGTATGATTTATAACATAATAACACATGTGCCTCGTTCGGAAGTAGGTCATAAAATGGTAAATGAAGTATAATTATATCAAAGATATAACATCATTGTATATAAATTAACCTATAATAATAATTTTGAGTTATTATTAGCATTTATGAGAAAATATCCGATATCATTTGATTTAAATTCAAAAATAACTTAAAATATTCTTATTAGGTTTTGTTGTTGGCAATGCTATTAGTGTTTTAAACAAAATCATTAAATAGAACAGTTTAATATTTGACTTAAAATAATTTTTAAATTCGCGCAAATAAATATATATTAATTAACTATGTTCTATATTTAAAAATTTTCTTTAAAGTATATAAATTAATTAAAAAAAATTTAATAATAGATATTCAAATAGTCTCGATATATGTGATGTTAGGAAAGTTTCTTAAAAAAATCTAAAAAATTAAAATAAAGTATTTATATTTTTATAATTTAATTTATTCAAAAAAAATCATTTTATATATTTTCATTGCGGAAAATATGAAAAAGTGATAAATATGAATTATTTTTGTTAAATTTTTATTTTTTACAAATTTTTTTAGGTGTTTTTTTTCATATATATATTTTTGTCTAATTATAATTCATTTATTAACAAATTAATAATATAAAAAAATATCTGAAAAAGGTGATTATAAAGTAGCCAAACCTCCAAGTTCCCACGCTCACCCTCCCCCAAATTATTTAAAATTAAATTAGAAATAATTAATTTTAGTAGTCTCGAAAATTCCCACAGAAATATTTTGAGTGTGGATATAAATGATTTTCGTATTAAAGTGGTAGGAAGCGCTCTTTTTCCCGAAGTGAAGCTACGCCCCCTTTATATTCTGAAAGTCTTAGCATGTTTGAGGGCTATTTTATTCACTTTATATTTTATTAGTATAGTATAGTATAGTTATTTTTTTCGTTTAGTTCGGAATATGTTTATTTTTATATTACTCGGGTTTTTTACCATTTTTTGTTTAAGTTAGTTTTATTTATTAGAATAGCACTTTCCTTGACTGTGATAATTACCTGTTAGTCCGGTTTATTAGTTTAGTTATCTATTTTCATTGCTTAGTGAAGGGATTAGCTTATTTAATGCTATGGATATGTTTATGAACAACCATGATTTGCTCGATTCCGACACTTATCCTTATGAATTTGCCCGGGAGGTTTGCATTTGACGAGAGGTGGCGGAAGATAGAGATAGTAATTTTTCAGCCTCTTTCTCAGATAAAGTACCTACGCTAGGTGATGACTTAGACCCATCCGTAAACTTGACGGGAGAACCAGTTATAGAAGATATTGTGGCCTCTTTATTGGAAATTTCTTAAAGTTCCGGTCCCAACCTTCCGGTAAGGTTTTCGCCTATTATATCTACTGAGGAGACTGTAAAAACACTTAATGGTGTTAAAATAGGTAGCAACAAGCGAAGTGTAGATAGGCAGATTAAGGGAGCGTACCTGTCCTAAGGTCTCTGCTGGGTGAGAGCGATGAATGCTCTAGTAATAGTGCACTTAGCGTTGCCTCAACTTTGGCTGCAAAACAACAGTTTCGAAGCGAGTATTTGTAAAAGTCTAAGTAGAATAGAGAATCCGCTACCGACAATAGCATCAAACATAATTTCAAAAAAAATAAACGGGAAGTAGGTGTAAATAATTTTAAAATGAAGTTAAGATTATTATTTTTAACTATATTTATTTGAAACGGTCCAAGTCATCAAATTTAATTTAATTAAAAAATTGAAGATTTGTTGACTCTTACTTTATGTAAATATATTTCCACATATAATTAATTTTAAAAAAAATATTCAAGGATTTCAAAAAAATAGTTTTAAAACTTATCTTTATTAAGATGACTTGTCAAAATAAATTTTAATTTTTTTATATTTATTCTTAATATCTCGAAATCAGATACCAAAATCAAAAACGAGGAAATTAACTTTGTATAATCAAAAAAATTTGCACTAATCACCTATTAATTATAAAATTCTCCAATTCATAAACCAATAATATTTGAAAGAGAAAAATTATCTTTTTATTGAGTATAATGATAATGGAAGAAAAGATATATATTTTACTGATAATTTATGTGTAAAAAATAGAAGGAGTAAAAATAAAACATAAATTGATGAATATTTTTCAATTTAAACCCCATGATAAAGGATCCAGTTGTTATAAATTATATTCTAAATCTCCACAGAAATCAATGACCTTGTTAAATTAAAACCCTCCAAAAACAATATATATTAGAAAATGAAATACAATATATTTTTAATTAAAAAATTCATTTATTATGTATTTATGTAACGAAATTGACATAAGTTTTACTATAACTACCGCTAAAATATTTAAAATATGTTTTTTTAGATAAAAAAAAGGAGAAATCAATATCTCAAAACTCGATTTCCCTTTAGGAAATTAGTTTTCATTTTCTTTTATATCTTTATTAATGCAAAATATTCCTCTTTAAGCCAGAAAATAGTTGAGATCTTCATAATCTAAATTTTTTCTCTTACTTCATGTTTGATTAGTCTATTTGATGATGAAATTTGAATTCCAATCATTCTCAACTCATAATGCGTTTTTATTGCTCATGTTCTCTTATCAGCACCAGAATTATAGATTACATCGAATATCATTTTTTTTAACGGAAATTTTTTTTCAAATTTAATAAAAAGTTAAATAACTACATCGAATATCTACTATGAGTTTTATCATTTATTCCACATTTTTATGGGTAAGATACCTTATTTGCACAAACAAGATAACCGAAAATTTGTATAAATAATAAATTTATAATTAGATAAAATGTATTTAAGCAATAAAAAAAAACACGGACCATTCACGATTTTAAAACCCTGAGAAAAAAATTTTTTTATCATCATTAGACCATTTATAACGATAAAATATGTTATTTGATCATATCATACTTTAATTTTATTTTAAATTTAAATTTACACTTTTATTCAAAATTTAATAATATACAAAAGCTTATTTACGAAATATTCGTTAAATTCTGAAATACAATAATTTCTAAATTTAAATTAAATTTGAAATTCTGAAATTCTGAAATTCTGAAATTTCCGACTATAATTTTTTGTATTACTCTTTTTCTCTTTGAATTTATCAGTTAAATATCTACCATATAATTTTTTTTTAATTCATACAGCTATAATTATTTTTGAGTTTGTTTTAACTATATAAATTTACATATTTGATTGAAATTTCAAAAGCTCTAATCAATAAGAATATGAAAAATATCTCTTTTTAAACAGTCATTATTATTTGAGTGTATTTTTTCGTAAAAGAATAGAACGTTATGATATATATTTTACAATAAATTGACTCCACGATTATCTGATCATATCAATACCCATTTAATGATATATTGTTGCTTTTAGATCCTATTATCATTTTCGTTATTTTTAAAAATATCTTAACTATATCTATTTTGCTTTTTTTTTCAATTAAATACATAGATTTAAAGGTAATTACTTAATACAAATTATTATTACTTAGGCGTAAATCACTATATCATTCAAAACAGCTATCATATTCTTCAAGGATTCTTTTCTGTGAATTTATTACATCATCCGAATCGGGAAAAAATGCTCATTTTTAAACAAACAGATCAAAAAGCTATTAAAAGAAGTTTAATTAAATAATATATAAATCTTCTTTAAAATTTTTTAAAATTTTTATTAATATCTTACGGTAAAATCTGCAAAAAATTACAGAATTTAGAGATATTACTGGATATTGTGCCCAAAAATTTACTCTTTGCGAAACTGGACCAGATTTTTTACTAGATAGATTTTCTTGGATAATTTTATGCCACCAGGTATATTATACTGGAGAAAAATCTACAATTAATCATTAATTATATATTTTTTTCAAAATTTTATATAATATATACACGATTTTGTCAGATATACTCCAAAAAAATTAGTAAAATATATTTGTCTTGTAACAGCGTCACCGAGAACAAATTTTGGATATTGACAATTAAAATATTTTTACACCATGTAAATGTGTACATTTTATAGCCCTCTAGGGCAATAATTATTTTTTTTATTATAAAAGAGAAATGAAAAGTTGAATTAAGAGCTCTTAACCAATTTCGTGAGATAATTTACTCTTTATGAAAATTAATCTTCTTTAAAAAAAACTAAATATCTATATTTTAATTTTTCTATTTTATAAATTTTAATTTTTGAAACTTTTTATTAACGGTTTCAGGACTATTGACTTTAAAATATTTTACCTAACACCGATTTGGCATAATCTTTATCCTGATTATAATAAACCCCATTCCATATACCAGCCAATTGGCCGATCGGCTTAATGGTTATTTACTATATAGACCAACTATTTTATTTGTAATAAAAAACAATTTTAAATTGGACTAAATGAAAATAAACATAAGATTTTTGTACTTTTTTAATTTTCTCATATTTAATAAACGCCTTCAAAAAAAGCTGATTAAAATAATGATAACAAAAAAATATGAATTTTGAACAAGAGTTCCTAAAATTTGAGTTTTTCTATCAAACTGTCATTTTTATTAATTTTTTTTATGATTAAATAGTTAGTTTTTCTTGATGTTATATATATTGGCTTTTTTCTATTTAATCTATATGCCAACATAAAAATGAAAAAATACAGAAATTGGGTATAATTTTCCTTTTTTAACTCTAAAAATTTATTCAGTTCTAAATATCATTATTTTACAAATAAAATAACGTATTAAAAGTATTAAGGCTATTTTATAGTATGTTCTTTAAATATGTTTTTAAAAATGTGTAAGCGTAGAGATATATTAAAATCCTTTCTTATAAAAACAATATATTCTTATTGGATTTTTTCAAAATAAAAAATTTTTATTAGAAGAAGAGATTCTTAAAAATAGTTTAATTTTTACAAATAATATACCCATGTTTTTATCAATCTTAAACTTATAAAATTAATTAATAAAAGCCTTTTTTTAAAATAAATTTTGCCATAGAAACCAAAAAAAAGGGGAAGATCAATAAGAAAATTAAAAAAAAAAAAATTAAAAGAAGATTTTATAATAACTTTACTGAAAATATAGAGTCAGTATATAGGGGTATTTAACTATAATTGAAATATTGTAAAAAAAAAATTGAGATAAAAATAAGTAAAGATTTCAGGGATAATACTAAGAGGAGAACGGAATTAAATTGGATTGAATTTTTTTTTAAAAATTATATTCATGATTTTATCAACTAAAAAATAAAAATATTATTATTAAAAATTGATGTTTATTTACAGTGTACACTCTCCGTAATAATTTAAGAAAGTCAAATTTATTATAAATCCTCAAAAAATATTAATAAAAAGGCCATCAGATAAAAAAACTCAAATTTTACGAACTCTTTTTTGAAATTCACTTTTTTGTGGGATCATTATTTTAATAAACTTTTTTTGGAGGCGTTTATTAAATATGAAAAAATTAAAAAAGTACAAAAGTACAAAATTCGCATGTTTATTTTCATTTAGACCGATTTAAAATTGTTTTTTATTACAAATAAGATAGTTGGTCTATATAATAAATAACCATTAGGCCGATCGGCCAATTGGCTGGTATATGGAATGGAGAGTATTATAATTAGGATAAAAAACTATTCCAAATTGGTTTTAGGTAAAATGTTAATAGTTCATTATTTATGCGACATTATTCAATGAATAATTTACTCTGATGATACTTCAATCCTTTTTTTATGCTTATTTTAATATTTTATGAGGTCTTATTGTACTATTAAGGTATAAATCCATGAAGAGTTTGCTTTTTTGTGAATTCTTTTTATTTTTAATACAATCTTAGGGGTGATCAGGATATTAATGGAATATAAAATCTGTATATTATTGAAATTAACATAATCTACATATATAACAAATAAAACATTCGAAAAAAAATTATTTTTGATACTCAATTTTCAAAATTATCTTATTAAATTTCAGAATATCATAATAAATCTTATTTAAAATTTAGAAATTTCTCATTTTTAATAATATACTTAGTATGAAATTATGAATTCTGCTTTTATATACCTTACTGATATATTAGGTAATTATAATGCTGTTAGGGAATCGATTAATATTTTATGGAATTATTTTAAATTTTTCGAATAAAAATAATTATATATTCGATATGATTTATATAATTTAACATAATATACTTTAATAAAATATGAAAAGAGCTAACTCGCTTCTTTATAGATATTAATAATTATCTAACACATTATTATAAATTAAATATAAATTTGGTTTAATTGATAGAAATAGAAATAGAAATAGAAATATCAGGTTGTTATTTAAAATATTATGTAACTTTGAATTAAATTCATGAAAATATTTGATGTAAAAATCATGACAAAGTTAAATTTTTTTTGAATTCTTGACTAGAAAATGCTTAGTGCGATATTATATTTACCTGCTTTTAGAATTTATCTATTATATTGAAAAATATAATATTTTTGATTATTTTTAGACAAATAATTTGAATTTATTTTATGGATTATGTATTATATTGAATATAACTCAGAAAAAATCTCTTCTGTAGAGATATAAAAAACTTTTTCAATGATTATTTTGATATAAAAAGCATTAATTCCACTATAAACCTCAATGCACAAATATTTCTATCTTCACTTTTTTTTTAGATTTATAAAGGATTGATGTTGAACACAGGCCATAATTATAAATCAATTGTGATATATAGTTATTCACTTAGTTTTTTTTTTCAATTTCATTATATTTGGTCCGAATTTCTATATAATAACCAATGATTAATTTGGTTTTGTTTAAGGGTCAGCGTCAGAATTTCAGAAGATCTTTAAACCTATATTTTTTTCATTTTTATTAAAAAAATTTAAATATATTCCAAAAAATAACCATAATCGCCTCAAATTTATAAAAACTCCTTTTAAATTTATCTCCATTATTTTTTTTTTTGATTACAGAACAAAAAAAAATAATTGAAAAATAGTTGTATTTATTATATGTTTTCATAAATTATTTAACACTATCAATTAAAACTCTTTTAGGTCATAAAACATTTTTTATGCCTATTTGTGAAATTTCGGTCTTCCATTCAATTATAGTAAGAGAAAAAAAAAATAAGAGAATCAATTTTCAAAAATTAAAAAAAAGATTTAAATCAAGTCTCTTTTTTGTTCTTTCTACCTGAAATAGAAGAACTTTCGGCACAAAGGATATGATTATTAATTTTCAAAAATTATTATTTGAATTAGGCGATCAATAAAAAATCTAACAATAAGATTCATTATAAAATTAGAGCTATTTATTAATCGGAACTAAAATTTAATTGATTTGATTCATTGTAGTAAGGGTAAAAATTTTCCAACCAGCCACTTTCTGATATGTCAAACCGGATATTTTTTTAATTTATTGATATAATTTAACTCAATATTAAAGATTAAAAAAACTTGTTGATTGCGTAAATTTATAAATAAATATTTTCATTAAAAATCCAAAAATATAAGAGGTGGGTTCATTTGTAACTGAAATTTTTATAAAAGCTTTTATAACATTGTTTAGTTATAAATTCTAATTTAAATCGTCGCATATGCCCTCAAAAATTATATATATGAAATTTTCAGATTTCAAAATTCCTCTAAAAAAAATCAAGCCGAAATGGTATGTTTTAAGTATTTCAGTTAGTTATTGCCTTTAGATATAAAAATTATGAAAATATTCCTTAAATTTAAACATTGTCTATGTTTAAAACACTAATACATGACTAAAAATATATTATTAATCAATACAATGGTGAAAGTGTCTAGCCTAAAAATCATATATATAATTGGTTTTTTTCAAAGAAAAAATTTAAATTAAACTCGTAATAATAAACACTCAGCTTTTTATTTTTTGAAAAAATCAGTATTAAAATACACAAAAGCTTATTTAATGAAATTTCATATCTATTAAAATTTCCAATAACACTTAAAATTATAAAATCTCTTTTATATTTATTTTTTTCCTAGCTCGATTTAGCTCTACTAAAATAAAAATTAATCCCAAAAATTGATGAAAATTTCACCCTTTTTTCCTTGATTCATGAACCATTCAATTAAAAAAATTGAAACTTTTAATAAAAAATAACAATAAATTTGGCTTCTAATTTATATTCCTTTTTATAAAAATTTACAGTTTAGAAACAACCATGATACAAATTTAAGAGAATAAAGGTTGAAACTTCATCAACTTACTTATTGTAAAATTAAATAGAAGTGCTTAATATACTCCTAAATAATATATCTGAAAAAATTGAGAATTTTTTATTCCAGACCAGAATAAAAAAAAATGGTTAATTTAAAATATAAAGAATTAATTAAAGAAAAAAAATGAAAGGGCCCAATATGTGAACAAATATTAAAAAATGATCAAAATAAGATAAAAACTATTTAAAATTTTAATTTATTTTTTATCGGGATTCTTCACAAAATTCTATAATCAAAACTTTTAAATACAAAACTTTTGTGTTTTATGCCATAAATTTTTTTTTATGTTCAATTTTTAATTTTTATGTCTTTTTTTTTTTTCTTCTCATTTTACAAGATCTTCGAAAAAAAATTGTGGCAAATAAAACTTTAAGATTCCGAAACTATAAACTTTAAATTATTTAAATAGACAAGAACCCAAAACACGGCAGAAAAAATTTTTTTTGTTGCATATTTATTTCTAAATACAAATTTGATTAATTTATAATTATATAACTATATAATTCTTTTTAAAAAATCTAAAAAGCTTTTTTTAAAAAGAAAGTTAGAGTCTTAAAGATTATTAACTTTCTCTAATACATTTTTTGATAAAATTTACGAAATTATTTCATTAGTCTAAATTTGTATTATATACTGATTTTTCTATTTTTTTTTCTTTAAATTTTTTTCTCTTAAAGGGCTTTTGTCTTTTTTGTTTCTTTTTTTATTATAAAGTCAAAATAAATTTATTTTAATATGTAATTTGACTACACGTGATATTTTTTCAACTAATTTTTTGAGTTTTTGGTAGCTGTAACGATACAAACTATAATTAGAAAACTTATCATAAATTTTATATTTTATAGTAGTTGAATTTAGTGAATTTGGAACTTTATGGGAATAAAATGATATTATGTTACTCGAAAATCATATCAAAATAAAAAATCCCTAAAACTTTCCTGATTTAAACCCAATTATAGTGACATAAACATAAATATTTTTTGTATATAATAAAATTTATTTAAAGTTTGTAGCTCTTTTTTTACTTTTTTTTCTCGAAAAACAATGTTTTTCTAAAGTAAATTGTATAAAAATTCTTGATCTGCTATCATTTAATTTTTTAATACATTTAATAAAACTATGGTGCAAAATGATTTCATAATTGCATAAACCAGAGCGTAATTTTATATTTTAAATTACTTTCTGCTTTATATCTAATTATAAAATTGTAAAAAATAGAATTTTAGGCATTATTATATATTAAATATTATTAATATTGAAGTAATTGTTTATAATTAAATTAAGAAACCATTTTTATAGATTTATAGAAATATTATTGAAAATAAAAATTTATATTCTCATATTGTCAAAAAAAAAATTATGTTGTGGGGAGGTGAGGCAGGGATTATTGTTATATTTTATTCTATTAATTTGATTATTAAGACATTTTTTTGTAGAAAACCTTTTTTTAGAAATTATGTTATTACTCCTATTATCATTTATTATTTATTTAGAATAGTTTTTAACTATGGAAAATTAAGATAAAATATGGTTATTATTAGGAAAAATGGCATATAGATTAAAAATTGTAGCATATAAAAATATGTGTGTGCTAAAAAATTCTAAAATTAGGTATTTATTAAATTTCGATTAAGGAATTTTGGTAAGAATATTTTTTTTATCTAACAGAGTAAAAATTCTCTACAATAAATTAATCTTTTAAATTAAAAAACTAACATCCAAAAGTATTTCAAATAATTTTTTTGTAAATAACTATCTTTAAAGAGTAATATTATATATAATTGAAGATAGTTTTAATAGCACAGAGAAATTATTATTTTTCTATTTAATAATTTCGATTCGATTTTTCTGAAATTTCAACCGAGTTTATCTAGAAAAATGGTTTTATCTAGTACTTTAAAATTTACTGATAGATAATTATATTCGTTCTAAAATTGGATTTATTATATTCGGAGTTTTCAAATTAAAATAAGTAAATCAAACTAAAAATAATTTGATAAATTAAAAGAAAAAAATACTCAAATTTTGAAATAAGAGATATGTACTTCGCGCTTTTTTTAAATAAAATACCATCGGTCAATTATAATATGTTATTTTTTGTGATATAATAAATTTATCATAATAAAATATAAAATTTATTAAACGAAGGCAACTACAAGGATTAAATCTATTTGAAGGTAAAAGAATAAATTATGGCATTATATATAATTATGATTTATTTATCTCTAGTAATCTTTCTGCTTCAAACTCTGTTAAATAAAATTTTTGATAGAATCTTTTTTTAGTCTTTTAATAACTGAAGATTGAATTTTTTGTTTGCGTGAAACATAAATCGTATCTAATTCTTTTCTTTTGTCTTCTATGAATCTTTTTTCTTCACTTTTTCTCAAGCAATAAATTCTATTAGTTCTTATATAATCTAAAACTTTAGTTCTTTTATTATAAATTATGGCTTATACATGTATGAGTTAATTAAAGCTTAACGTATATCTATTAAGTCCTCCAAATAATTTACTTATCCTATATATGTGTTTTACATTGTTTTAATATATATATCTTTCAAAAAGAGTTATCAAATATTACATTAATATTCTGCTAAATTATTTTTTCTGAACTAAGGTCTACGAAATTATTTATTTATTGCTATTTTCCAGAAAATTGACGTTTTGAAATATTTTTTTAATAATCTGAATATCTTACTCCCATAATATTTCCTTTTAAAGAATAAAAAACACACATTTTTTGTTTTTTGAAAAGTTAATTTTATCTTAAATGATTTAATATCTATCTTGGCTTTTTGCATAGAGTACTCAGAATTAACTTGCGCGTTTTTTTAAAAAATCCGTCGTATTTTTTTCCATATTTCAGCAAAAATAATTATAATAAATATAACTTTCAAAAGAATTGACAATGAATGCACACCGATTTTATGGTATAAAAACCACCCGATTTTTTACACAATACCTATAATTATTCCCATAGTACAATATTTTTTTATTCTGAGAAACTGTAAGTCAATTGATATAAAAAAGCTTTTGGGCCATGATCAAATAAAAAATTCTATTATATACTAGTACTATTTTTAAGGAAATCTTTTTTTCTTTTTTTATTGATAATTATAGCTTTAAATAATGTATTATTATTTTTCAGCAGTGAAGTTAACCAAATTTAAAATAACGGTGTAGAATTTTTTTAATAAATGCCTAATTATTCTATTTTACGATATAAACGCAAATAATCTAATATTGTATGTAGATAATATTTATCATTTTATTTAAATCATCTAAATCTTCTGATTTTAGCTTTTCAAGCTCTAATTCAAAACATGAAAATACATAATTGGATTTCGTTTTTTGAAACTAGATAATATATAAAATTCATTATAAATTTTTGAAACCCCATTAAAAACCTCGTTTTAACAATCTCTACAATAACTATATGATGAAAATAAAATTTGAATATAAAAATCACATATTTTAAATAATTAAAGCTTATTGCTTTTTTTTAAAAAAATATATAATTTATTTTTTAAAAATAAATAAATAAATAAATTCTTATATTTAGATTCGAAATAAATGAATTTTTTATTCGATAGATATGTCTTTTCTAGGCCACATTAAAATAAAAATTAAAAAAAATTAATTTAATTTAATAAATTTTTTTTGGATCTAATAAAATAAATATGATTAGAGGTTGTTTTAAAAAAATACTCTTTATTCTATATTTAAAATATTACTATTTTATTATTAGCAAATTTTATTCATCATAATTTATTTAAATAATAATTACTAATTAATGATAATAAATGAATGAAAAAACAGTTTCTCTTAAAATATCAGCTTTTATGAGTGTTTTCGTATATAAATATATATGCTCTACATTCTTTTCTCATTCAAAATTATTGAAATAAATTTTAATAGAATAATTATACCGAAAGCAAACTATAGTTTATTCACATTTAAAATTAAGTTGAGAAATATTCTGACTAATAATTTGTTCAAAAATTGATTTATCTTTTTATAGACCTTAGAAATTACTTGATTTTATTAAATCAAAAGACTTAAATTTTTGAATTTCATAAATTTTAAAAGAAAAAAAATTAGGCCTGTAAAGAGATGAAAAAGCTAAAAATTCGGTTCAAAAAACTAATATTAGTCATAAAATTAAGAAATTTTTTCAAAATAAAATAAAATTACTGTTTATTGATTACTTTTTATCAACTGGTTTCTTATTTTAATATTTTATAAATATGAAACTTTACTTTCGAGTAAATCAGTACTCAAACTGGATCAAAAACTAATTAAACTTTTTATTTAGCTTATAATTTATAAAAAAAAACCCCTATTGATGCTATTAAAACTATATATTAATTATTTTCATCTCATAATCATAATAACTTAAATCAACTTAAATTAATTCAAAGAGAGTTTATTTTTATTTAATATTTAGAAAATTTATATAATAATATATGAAGACTCGGATAAAATATATGTTTTATAGATCTAAAACTAAACCATAATACAAAATATTCCATTTAAAATAATCTTAGTCAATTAATTATTGCCGTAAATTCAAAATATCTTCTTACTTTAATTGTATATTCCAAATATTTATTAAATAACACACTTGAATACTTATTTTTTGATATAATAGAATAATTTATCTTGAAAATTTCTTGTCCTGATTATTCACGAAAAAATTTATTTGGAAAAATAAAAAATTAAATTAATTAATGCATATAATATTTTTCAAATAGACTGAAATACATATTTAACCTATATTTAAAACTATATAACTTATAAAAAAGGTTTTTTTCGAATATTTTATTATTTTTGTGAAATTATTTCGAAAATTTCCCTACTATAATAGATTTATAACTTCATTCTAGAACTGAGCTCAAATTTAATTGATTTAAATCGACAACAAACTAATTTTTATTTTTTGGGTGAATATTATATTTATGTTACAAACAGTCAATATATATTTTTCCGAAACATCAAGAACTAGAGTATTATCTAAGTAATCTTTATCTTGATGCTATAAATCGAAAAAAATATTGTGATTTGATTATAATCTATAATAATATAATATAACTAAACCTATAATTATCCATGTTTTAAATCTAAATATGAAAATAATAATTTATATTTATCACGTTTTACAATAAATATTAATGACCAATGTTACTTCTATTTTTATATAAGAGTATAGCAATATTAAAATTAATTATTTTGGGGATAAATATTTTTATAGATTAGATGTTTATTTATATAAATATTTATATATACATTTATGTGTTTTTTAAGTGATCAAGAAAACATATTGCATGTTATTTTATTTTTTTGATTCCGAAATCCAAGTGGATTTGAAGTGGATTATATGAGTTTAATTATTTAGATTGATATATCCATGGTAAAAATTTTAAAAAAAAACTTAAAAAAGATGAAATTATTTCTCGTACCAATATAAATCATTAAATTATATTAAATTTATTATGCAGTTAAAATATATTGAGCGAATGGGAATTATCATAATAATATTTCTACGACAAAAATAATATTGAAAAAATTGAATTGTTGAAATATCGAAATAGGATATTGAAGAAAAAAGATAAAAAACGATTTAAAACTTGATTAAAGATAATCCTCACGAGAGATTCAAGTATGATTATAAAGTTAGGAAAAAATAATACATATATTTATTGGATTTATAAATTCGATTAAGCAAAGCAGTATCGATTGGTACTATTTTTGTAAAAACTTCTGATTTTTTAATTTTGTTTCTGATATTTGATTTTTTTTATCTGGGAAAATGCTAATGTGAAAAGTTTAATGTTTAGATCGTGTTTACTGTTTCTGATATTTTTTCAATTTTTTATACTTTAATGAATACCAATGCTTCGGATGTTGATTTTGAGAATTCTAATTTTTCTTATTTTTCTATAACTGCTGCCGTTAAAATTTCCACCACTGTTTTTAATGTTGCTTATTCTATTGCTTTTAAACAATGTTTAAATTTTAAATTTTTTTTTGGTTTTTGGGATTTTTTATATTTATCTAAAATACTTTAATTTAATTGAATATATATTAAATGATCTAGAGAATTTAAACCCAATAAATTTTTAAAAACTAAAATTAAATCTTAGTTTTATTTCAAAATAAACTTAAAATAAAAGTAAATTTATGGGGAAAAAATTGAATAATCTAAATTGGATATCATAATTAGTTTATAAATATTAATAATTTTTTTATAAAAATTTTGAAAAAAAGACAAGCTTTTCTTAAATAATGGTATATATAAGAATATAAAAAAATAGATAAATTAGCCATATGGTAATATAAACCCAAAAAAGTCACAGTATATCTGTTTTTTCATATGAATAAATAAATTAAAGAAAATAAAACAGGAATAAACTCTATTAATTAACGAGATTTTTTTTTAAACTTAAATATTTTTGTATTTAAACAAAAAATATAAGAAACAGTAAACACGATCTAAACATTAAACTTTTCACATTAGCATTTTCCCAGATAAAAAAAATCAAATATCAGAAACAAAATTAAAAAATCAGAAGTTTTTACAAAAATAGTACCAATCGATACTGCTTTGCTTAATCGAATTTATAAATCCAATAAATATATGTATTATTTTTTCCTAACTTTATAATCATACTTGAATCTCTCGTGAGGATTATCTTTAATCAAGTTTTAAATCGTTTTTTATCTTTTTTCTTCAATATCCTATTTCGATATTTCAACAATTCAATTTTTTCAATATTATTTTTGTCGTAGAAATATTATTATGATAATTCCCATTCGCTCAATATATTTTAACTGCATAATAAATTTAATATAATTTAATGATTTATATTGGTACGAGAAATAATTTCATCTTTTTTAAGTTTTTTTTTAAAATTTTTACCATGGATATATCAATCTAAATAATTAAACTCATATAATCCACTTCAAATCCACTTGGATTTCGGAATCAAAAAAATAAAATAACAATCAATAAGTTATCTTAATCACTTGTAACGCATTTTTACCAATTATCTTAAAATTATGTTAATATGAGTGAATTTCTATTTCCAATTTATTTCATATAAACTATTCTTAATTTTCACTAAAAATAATTTTTGATTAATTTTTATTTATTCATTATTAATATATAGTTTTCCATAGTTAGAGTCAGTGAAAGAAATACCATGATGACCTTCATCTCTGTTACAGATAAATAATTATAAATTTCCGTTATTTTTAATACTTTTATTTCATTATTTAACTCTTTAGTCATAGTTAACCATTGCATATACTTCTCAAATTCAATTTTTATTTAAAATTGTAAATTGGTTTAATTCTGGTCAAATTTTTGAAAATGACAAGCTCTCGTATAATTAAAGAGTTCTCATGAATAGCAAAATTTAAATATATAAAATAAACTAATTGATTTCAGATTACCAAGGAATGATGAAAATATATTTAAACTTGTTTTGAAGAAGCAGAAAAACTGAGAGATAATTTTATTTTATGTTTAATGAAAAACATGTGTGTTTTCTAACATATAAGGATAACGGAATTCCAAACAGGAATCACTTAGTTTTTTGGATATACTATGCTACCAACTTTATCTAGGTCTTCGTGTAAAATAAACACAAAATTTCTGTTAAATCTAATTAAATAAAAAAAAAACTTTTCTTTTAAAAAAATCATAATAAAATATAACGTTTGTATATAATGACATGCACTAAATTAAAATGTTAAACATGATCTTTTTTGTGTTAAACTCTCCAAATTAAAAAAAATTACTTAAAAGCAAACGAATTTATTAATTAAAGGCTTTATATCAAAAATATATAATGTTTACCATTTGGATTAGGTGCACATCACTATATTTTTTTAAAAAAACTTATTTATTTCATTATCTTTTTATCCCAGTTTTATGAAAAAGTCACGTTTAGTAGATTTTTCTATTTAACTCATCAAAAAAAAAAATTAATGAGTATTAGAATCAAATTTTCACCTAAATTAATCTATATCAATTCTAATAAAAAACTCTCTGATATTTTATTTTGGAAGCACACTTCTATATACCTTAATATAATTCTAAATAAATTTATCTCTTTACAAATCTTAAATAAATGAGCCTTATGGTGAATTTTAAAATAGAAAAATAAATATAACTAAAAATACATTTAACACAGATCAATAAAATAAAAATTGAGCCTCAAAACAAAAAATTATTTTTCTCGCATCTTTTTAGTGCAAAAATATAAAAATGTTCGATGTTTATGATTTTATGAGAAATTAATTCTTTTTATATCGATTTAATTGTAATATTTATTATTTTCTTATTATTGGTAATAAAAAATTGTCTTGTTGAATTTAATGTGGTCAATTTGATTCAAAAATATCAATATATATACGCTTTTGTTAATGATATGCACCTAATTAAAATGGTAAAAATGATATATTTTGGATAAAAAGTCTAATTGAAAAGTTCTTTTTTATTATTTTTTTTTTTTTAATTGGAGCTTTTAATCCAAATTAAACCTTTTTTGTAATTTTAAAGTTTAAAAATAAATTCTGCGTAAAAAAAAAAAAAAAAAAAAA
>LSSL01000148.1:9859-25100 GCA_001953115.1 Smittium mucronatum | reverse complement strand
AAATTCTGCGTAAAAAAAAAAAAAAAAAAAATTGTAATTTTAATTGATTGCATATCATTATATCCAAACACTATATTTTTTTATGATTTTTTAAAATAATGGCGATATTTACTTTAATTTTTTTCAACAAAAAATTTGCTCTTATTTTAAATAATATCTTCAATTGAGAAGTTAGCCTAATCAAGACAAGACAAAACTAACTTATTATAATTATAGATTTAACACAATTATAAAATTAAGCAAATTTTAAAAAAAATTTACAGAAGTTGTCGTTTTGAGGAATTTAGTATTCATACGAAAGACTAGGTATTAATAAATCTAGTGAATTGGGATACTTACACGCATGTATAAGAATTAATTAAGACTAATAATATGCCTCTGCGCATTAATTTATAGTGAATTAAAATTTTATTTGTTAATAATTTAATTAATGAACACATGGGAGATTCTAATCAGGGACAAGCTTTTTAATATTAAAATAAATGCTAAATAAGCATTTATTCAGTCACCAACCCAATAAAAATTAAAAAAAACACTAGCTCTAATAATTTTTCAACACACTGCAAATGGAAAATTAGTTTTGTAATTCTAATTCTCGAGCGCCCAGTAATTTTATATCATATTTTAGTGATATGTTTCCAAATTACTAAAGTGGTAAATACGTGAGATTTTTTTCAACATCAGACTTTATTTTACTTACCAAACTATTGTAAATAAAAACATACACGTCATAAAAAAAAAAAAAATAGAAAAAAATATCAGTAATGATAAAATTTCTACATTTTTTATGGGATCTCATTTTAAGATTCCAATCTCATTTTGACCAATAAATCTACACTTTAATTTTGAGCCATATTTATAAATTAAGAAAGCAGTGAAAAATTATTAGTTATTCGTCTATTCTCAACGAGAATCCCCCGTATTTTTCGGATTTGAATTTGGAATTTTATAATATTGATATATATATCATTAATAGCATCATTAGTTAAATAGAAAAAATTATTCCTGCTGCCAAATAAGTGTAAAAAATAAAAATAAGAATCATGATTATTCGCGCACTGAAATTTTTTGCACTTATTTCACCTATTGCTTTGCTCAACATTCCCAAGACAAATTTAGTTCTTCAGATATCTTTTAATATCAAAAATCACAATTTTTCTAAATCAATGTCTATCCCAATATCATTAATTATTATTAATTTAATGATAAAAGTGGAATAAAAACGAGCGCCAATTTCGCACTATCTGCCCTAAAAGGTTTAATCAAGACTATTTTGACGGATTTGATTTATTTATTTTATTCATTTTTTATACAATTATGCATATTTAACTCTTTCAGGGATATGATGCAAAAACGGCTTTCATTTTCACCACAATTTTGTATTAATTTGATTAAATTTTTTGAATTATTGGATAAATCAAGAAATTGATCCAGTTTAAACTGTTTTTATTATAAAATAATATTGAGGAATTAATCTGGAACTATAAAGATTAATATATATATTATTATTTGAAATATATTACTCAAAAATGATACAAATGACTGCATGTTAAATGACTTTTCTCCCAATTATTGTAGCCAAATCTCATTTTATCTAATAAAATTACAGTTTTTAAGTCAAAGCATCAATTTTATGGAATCCAGAAAGATATATTCAATTTTAAATAAAAAATCACATAAAATTGGATATAAAATATTTTCAAGCTTGGCTGCAATGATTATTCTTGATCTATAATTTTCTAATACATTGGAGAAGAAATAGATTTTTTATAGTTATAATGATATAAAAAAATAATAATAATAATAATTTTTTTCTTAATGACTCATTTTTTTTTTATTTTTTTATTAAAAGAATTTAATGAAATTCCTTAAAGTGTCTAAATTCTTAATTTTTAAAAATTTCCACAAACCAGTAAAATTTAACTGCGAAATAAAAGCACTGAATTTTATTAATTTCATATAAACGCCTTTAAAAAACTCTTTTTTTAATTTTTGAATAATAACCCAGATATTCAAAAGTAGAATCTTAAATTCAAAGAAATTACATGTTATACAATATTGATGAAAATTTATCAAAAATCGTTATATTTAAAAAAAATTTAGGATTTTGATAACCTCTATTAATAATTTTAACACATTTATATCAATATTTTTTTAAATAAACCGTTTAAAAATTTTAAGATCGATAATATTGAACGATTAGGTAGTAGTTAAATCCTCTGCTTGTAAAATTTATAATTTTTTTAAAAATAAAAGTGTGGCTGTTATTAATAGAATAAATTAAAGATAATTTTAATATATAAAAATTGATTCTCTGATGTTTTATTGATTAGTAAGAAGTTCATCTTTCCCATCTTCATAATTATCCTGTTTTTTTTTTCCGAAAATACAGGACTACTGTTATTTTGTCAGTTTTTTTTAATGCTTATATTAAATTTTCAGATTGTATTATAATACTTTTTTTTACCGCTTAAAAAAATTTATTTCATTTATTATATTTATAGGAGATATATTTATTTGTTATTCCCTTAGAAAAATCTATTTTATCTTCTTTTTTTTCTGAAATTTTTTTATATACAAAATATTCAAAATAAAAATCTTTCGATAATTATATATTTTTAATAACACAAATTTGTAATTAATAAATATATAAATGAAACTAAGGACCATTAAACTCAAGATATAATAGCAACGGAAATATTTGAAAAATATATAAATAAAAATGATATTTATAAGCTAAAAATACACAATGGGATTTCAAAAAACTTGGATAAATTCACTTTTCAACTGGATTAAAATCAAATTATTTTGATAATAATTACTAAATATGCAAATCCGAGCTTCTAAAAGCAGAAATGAGGAGAGGAAAAAGGTCGAAATTTGTGCCAAAAGACAAGCTCCTCATACTTTTGGTATATCTAATATATTATTTTAAATCTGAAAAATTGGCATAATATTTTAACGCCTCGTCTCCTTCATTATATTTGATGGTCAACTTGACTTCATCAATTTTCAGGGAGCCGATTTTGAAAAAATAAATTTGTCCTATAAAAAAAATTAGCAATTTTCAAATATCATATTTTTGAGGAAAAACGGAGATGTAGATCTGATAATCGATTATACGATATTTTTTATTAATAGACTAATTGGATTTTTCAGAGATAAGAAGCTTTTTTATTCAAGTAAGAATCAGATATATTGCGTAAAAAAGGAAATAGCTGTGATATCCGATGATAGATGAACCTATATTAACCCTGCAAAATAAGGCTAAATTCATAAAATTTCTGTTTCCAAGTTGATGGAGAGAAAATTCCATTAATATTAAAAAAATCCAATCATTATAATGGTCTATTAGTACTGATAAGTGATGCGTAGTATTAAAAAAAAATCTGGTTTATAAAGCCAAAAAAAACGTTACATAAATAACAACTCTAGAATTGATGGTTCACAAAAAAGTCATATTAATGTTTACGACTCTCAGATGAAATCCGCAGCCAACATCTCTTGCAAAAATTATGAAACAGATACCATCCAAAGAATTACAGTGGAAAACATCTTTAATGGATTGATTTTTTTATTCAAGTTATCTTGAAACACTTAAAAATGGACTTTGGAAAACATAGAAACCTTTACATATATTTTTGTATAATTAACTAAATACCACTTAAAAACATATCCACATGGATTGGGAGATTAAAAGTTCTAAAATATGACAAGAATCAAGTAGAAAAGTTTGTTCAAAAAAAAGAAAGCGAAAAAATTAGCCTCAAGATCAAATTAGTCTGGGGTAAAACATTTCTGTGAATGATTCAAAAATAGAATGGCTGACGAGCCAATTTTTTCAATTTTTTCAATAAAAAACAGCCTTGTGAACCGAACTGCATCATCCGAAACCCACTTTAGTGAATCCTAAAACTTTAAATAGACACCATATATATATATATATATATATATATATATATATATACAATCCAATACGACTTATAATACATTCAAAATTATTTTAAATCTTTCGATTTCAGTATAGCTAAAAAATTTAAATTTAACAACCATCCAATTAAAATACAATTATTTTTTGGCAAAATAAAATTTTTATAAAAGGGTATTTTTTCTCAAAATAATTAAATCAATCTTCTATCCCCTAGGAAATTTTTTTGGCAGCTTTTGATTAAATTTACGAAATAGGAAAGTCGATCCAATAGTTAAGGCTTTTTTTAAATGTAAAAATTTTCATCATTTATTCGAGGAATTATGCACTTGAAAAAAAAAAATCAAAAAAAGATTGAGAAATAGTAATCATATATTGATTTTTAATAATATTGAAATGCTCAAAATTTTGTATTTTTTGATTAAATCACATATATTATAATTAATTTCATTGATTTAAATCAACTGAAGGTTCTAAAATAAGTTAATTTTTCAATTTTTAGGTAGCGGGAGTACAGAATATGTAGAATAAGTCACAATTTGGGATAAACGGAAAAAAAACTCAAGATGCGATATTCGCGAACTTAAATATTCTATAAAAAAAAATTAATTTTCAAAAGTCTGATTGGAAATTCTATTAAAAATAATTTCCAAAGATACGTTCTCAACTGGATCATTAGTTTTCGAAATATTTGCCATAAAGATATCTTTAATTAAGATTTAGAAAAAATTAATTCACTTAAATCAAATAGCTGCTTATTTTTTTAAAAAATATTTTCTATAAAGATTACTCATTTTTTTGAATGATAAATTTAGGGGTGTGTGACTTTATAATTCCCAAATTTCATCCATTTTAGATCAATAATTGATAAAATACATTAATTTGATAGAGATAAATTGGAAATATAAATTTAATAGCAATTATGTTAATTTAGGAGTAATTAAAATAGTAAAATTGTCCATTTGGGAATCCGGATATAATAATTTATAAATAATTCTACCATAAATGGCAGAATAAGTTTTAATACACATCAAATTTTTATAATACTAGAAATTAATTTATGAAATTAATATTCCTATAATAAAGCTGTCTATAATTAAGTACTCTTTGCAATCGCATATATTCAGTGAAATCTCTCGACATTTAAGATTTATTTTCGTCTTAATCTATTTTAGATAAGGTTAAATCATCACTTATAAACATGGAGGTCGCTAGATCTTCTAGTTAGCTTTTTTTTTATGAAGTAACTTGTTAATATTTTATTCCAGGAATAAGACGTTTATTTCATTTAAATTAAAAAGTTTTTAGCACATAATAACATTGCTATAACCACCTTTTTTATGGATTATATTTTGGAGAGAATAAATATTAAATGTTATCATCTTATTGGATAAAACTAAATCATAATTATAAAGTCAATAAAATATAGTAAATGAAATGTTCATAAAAAAATTTATTATTATTGCTATGAGGCACGGTAATAGTGCTAACCTTATCATCTTTTCTTAAGCAAAGGTACTCAGCCAGAAAAGATATTTTTAAACTTCAAAATAATTTATTCGGAGTATAATATAAATTCCTACCTCTTCAATTTTAAGAAGATGGATTCAGAATCGTAGAATATTCTTATTGGACTGATAGAAAAATTTATAATGCTAATGAGAGAAAGAATTCCTGAAGACGAGATGTCTGATTCTTTCTTAACCACTAGAATGCCAGTCATATGCCTTTATGTGTACCCAGAACTCACAAACGCTCTCCCATCAATTGAATAAGACTTCTTTAGATCACTGCTTGCAGAATAAAAACTTAAATTGGCTATTTATTCTTTCTCAAAAACAAGTTTGATGAGATATATCCCCCCAGAGCTGAATGATTCCGCATTCAGCGTCATTAGAAAGGAAGAATCAACCTTCTAAGAGATATATCAGGCCCTTTTTCAAGACACCAGACCAATTTAATACTACGTATATAGGATAATTCAAGAATATCTAGTGATAAACATTACTGATGACCCAGAAATAAGATTTACGAGTATCATTATAGCACTTTTGTCCGATATTGTGGCCATATTTACTGAAGTGAGAATCTAAAACCTCTATAAAGGATTTTATCTTCCTCGAAATCCAACACAACTTGTGAATTCAGATTCAAAATAACTGTTAAATCCGGAGGAGCTAAATTCTCTTATTGCCAAAAAACGCCAGTGATAATACAGCTAATACAGCCCTTTTGTGGGCGCAAATTTGTTGCAATTACCATTGATTTTCACAAAAAAAGCATTTTTTTTGCGCACTATTCAAACTATGCAACCACGAGTGAATTTAACTCGAGATACAAAAATCAAGACTGACAAAAGATTTATCTCAGAAGAGTTCTGAGAAGCGTGAGGGGGGGGGGGCATTAGGGAAAATAAACAACCAACCAGTTTTTTTTGCCTATAATTGCTCAAATTGGCTTGTTATAAACATAATAACATCATATGGGCTCGGAAAATAGCGGATAAGTGGTTCAAAATCTCATTCAATAAATATTTCTCAATCCCGGAGCGGCCTGAAGAGATTAAAAAGAAAATTAGGCTTGAAGATAGCAAATTTCTGGTAAAATATGTATCCAAATTTCTAGAAATCCAAACAATATAGGATTTTTATCTAATAAATCGGAGTTTTACAGCATATTTTTTATCATTCCGAAGAGTAATGGAGGACTCAGGCTAGTATTAGATCTAAGAAAGCTCAAAAAATATGTGGAAAAGATAAATTTCAAGATTGAAACACTCTTCTTTATCTGCAAATTATTTCTCAGGAAGGATTAACTGAAGTCCTTGGGTTTACTAGATGTATTTTTGCTCATAAAAATTTACAAAAAATGCTGGAAATAACTCATGCTTCAATTTAATTGGTGTACGTTTCAGTTCCACATTTTTCCATTTGGTCTATCACTAAACTCGATAATTTTCACCAAGGTCCTCCAGAAAGTTTTGGAATGAGCCAGGTCAAATTTGATCCCTATTTTAACATATTTTAACGATGCTATAATGTGAAAGAAAGCAAAGAAGAGTGCAAGAGCAGCACGACTTTAGCTTAAACCAAGATAGTAGATTAGAATTCGATAAAAACACAGATAAGTCTTCTACAGTTCCATTTCAAACAATTGCTCATCTGGGGATGGTGATAAATACCAGGGAAAATAAAATAAAGGTACCAACATCCGAAATACGGTAACTTAGGCAAGAGGCCAGCAGACTGTTGATAGCGGGAGCGGGAGGGACAACACTAATATTTTTAGCGTGTTAAATAGGAAAAGTTCAATCAACTTCTGCAACTTTTCTTTCAGGAAAATTAATGTTACGCAGACTCCTAAAACAAAATAATCGATTTCTTGTGAAAATAAAGTCATGGAACTATACATTTATATTAATTATTAGGTTACAGAACCTAAAATCCTGTAAAACCCAGTTAGCATCATGGAACTAACTTTTTTTTCTTAACAGATATTTCAAAAATGGAGTTTTTCACAGAATCCAGCGAAAAATCCTGGGAAACAGTAGTTGGAACTTAAATTTACAGCTGATTATGGTATTAGGGGAAGGAAAGGCTGTACATCAATAAAAATAAACTGTTAACAGTATTACATGAGCTCAGGCTCAAGGAAGTAGTAGGCCGATCAGTAATGATATATTCAGAAAACACAACAACACTGGCGTACATGAGAAAATTTGGAGGAAAAACTTTACCAGAATTAATTTGTATAGCAGAAGAGATATGGAGCCATTTTCTAAATACAAAAAATCACCCACAAGTAACCTAAGCTTCATCTGTCTTGAATTCATAGAATGCTCTTATCACATTAGAAGAACAAACTGAATGTTTGATATCACAGGAGACATTCTAAATTCCGTAGAAGCTAAACTGCATGCACTGCGTGGTTTTTTTCGAATCAAATCTCAAAAAGAAGGTGAAAACAAATTATATCTAGTTCCAGTATTTGAAATCGGTAATACAGAACGCACTTTATAATACTTGGATGAAACTTAGCAACCATTTTGAATGTACTCCATGTAATCTATTCTCCCAGGCAGTTCATAAGATCATATGAGAACGAAATAACATGGCTCTAATTACACAGATGTGAAGATCTGAGGTGTGGTATTCAGATATACTGACTATATCAATATCTCATTCCTTTATCTTACAGGCTCTCACGATAATAAAATATTCAAATAGACGGAAAATCCCCCTTCTTGGAGAAACGGCAGTTATTATTGATGAAATTGAGGATCAGCAAATTTTTCTAGATACGCAAGCTCTCATAAAGTATGCCTTTGACCTTACTGTTCCAAAAAAAAAAAGACCTTTCAGTCGTATATTCAGTTACAGTTCTGCGCAAAAAAAAATTTTAGATTGGTGCACTCTAAAAATTTAAATTACCATATAACAGCTCCCCAGATAACTAAATACCTGGATTAAATTTACACAGTCGAAAAACTAAAGATTGGAACTATAAAGGCCTAAAAATCGGCTTTTTTGAGGCTATCTGAAAACGCTGATACGTTATCACAACATAAAATTCTTTCGAAATTTACAGAATTTAGAGGATTCTTTAATAAAATTTTCAATAAGGCTATTTATTTACATATCTCTAGTGATATATCTTTAAGGGAATAGGGGCTCTCACAAGATTCTTCTACAAAATATCTGAACGCATACTTATTTTGGCTCATATTAGCCACATAATTGCTAAAAGCTAGCGATATCCATGGGTTTGAAGGCGATAGAAGCCTTGCGGATAAATTAATATTAAATATTGTCATAATTTCACCCAAGGAAAAAATAATTGTATACCGTAGGAAAATCCTTGCAGAATAATCCCACATTCAGATCCCACTTTATGCCCCGTAATTGCATAAAATGCATAAAAGGAAAAAATATCAGTTAATCTGTACCAGAATCCTCACTTAAACAACAGAAAATTTACCGTCAATAGACTTTTGATATTTTTAAACGACAAAAAAAAGCCTCTATCAGTAAAAAATATAACTAAATGTATCCAATTGTCTAAATTAGGATAAAGAAGGACCAAAACACACCGATACCAAAATTGAGCGAGATTGGGGCCGCCCTGGCAGCTAATTCTGGATTCTCTTCTAATGATATATTTAATCACACTTTCTGGTCCAAATATACCATCTTTTACTCTTAATATTGACACACAGCGAATCCTTCGAATAACCTTACTGATTAGATTTTGAATTTGGAGTAACTTAATATTTAACCTCTCTGAAATATAATGTTAGAATTATTAGAGCTCTTATGAGCTAATAATAATTCAATTATATTATGAGAGGAAACATATTAAGCCCCAACACATGTTACCTTTCTGGAAGATAATAAGGATTGCACTGTCCGCTTAACGCTCAGTCTATACCAAAAAAAAAATTAGCTCATTTCATTTACTATATTTTATTGGGTTTAAATTTTCGGTTTATTTTTATCTAATAAGATTTTAACACATAAAATCTCTCCTCATATTATATAATATGAATTTCTACTGGAAGATTTCTTTATTCGAAATCATTTTAATCTTATTCGGTTTACTAATCTCAAATATTTATTGATTAATTATAATAAATGGTCTTTTTTCACTCACATTCGCTAAGAATTTAAGAATTTAGTTCTTTTAACTATTAAGACATCCTAAAAAATAAAAAAAATTCCCTATTATGTCCTCAAATTATAAAAAACTATTTGACACGATTGATTGAAAAATATATTTTACATGCCGCAAATGAGTAATCCGAAATAAAGAATAATTTTCATTTGTGTCATAAAAGTTTTTTAAACTATTCAAATTTCAGCTTCCAATTATAACCAGCATAGAGCCAGAAAATAATAAAAAAATCAATCGCTTAACCCTTTCAGGACCCAAATTTGTTTCTCACCCCTATTTTTGTATATTTAATATTCTGTTTGATCTAGATTAATGAGCAACACAATGGTATACAAAAAATGTTAAACTGAAAGGCTACCAATGTATTTCAGGTCTTTGAATTAAATAATGTTTTTTTTTGGCTATTATCTATATTAAAATGAATAATAGCATGTTTTTCTAATATTTCATGAAGTGATATAATAATTGGATATATTAATATGCGTTTTTATAAATTGAGAAAATGGGTTATTTCGGAATAAACGCGTTTAATTGAAAAACTCAGAATCATTTGAAAATTGGCGCCATTTTCAAATAAATGAGAATTTACCAATTTAACGTTTTTTATTCAATTTGAGCTGAATTTCTCAATTTCTAAAATTTGTATCAATATAATATCTTTATATACATATATCCAAATTTCGTCTCGAATTGAAAATCTTTTTTCAAATTGTAGTTTCAGTTTAAGAATTTTTAAACGTGGGATATTTAATAGATCACTTTTGATAATAAAAGGTGTAAATTGTGAAATTTAGTTATTTGAATTATGGGTTTCATAAACTTATAATATAAAAAAAAGCTCAGAAAAAAATAAAAAAGGATTATGAAACTTAACTTATGATATTAAATAACTTAATTATATTATCCATAAGAAATAAATACTAACTTAAAAGAAATCATTAAATTTGATTTTTTATTTATTTATACCTTATCTTTATTTAAATTGTTAGCTAAGGTGATTTTAAATACCAAAGTAATAATAGAGAAAAAAAATTTAATAACCAATTTTCGAACAAGCTCATTAATATATCATCAAAATTTGCTATAAATCTTAAATATATATTTTTGGAAAAAAATACAAAATTTTATTCATATTTGGCCCTAATAATGAAAAAAATGCATCATTTCCGTTATCTGGAGCTTATATTGAAAAATATGACGCAAACAGGTATTATTTTGATATTTTGATAAAATTTTTGGGAAATTGAGAAATATGGCTCAAATTGAATAAAAAAAGTTAAATTGGTAAATTCTCATTTATTTGAAAATGGCGCCAATTTTCAAATGATTCTGAGTTTTTCAATTAAACGCGTTTATTCCGAAATAACCCATTTTCTCAATTTATAAAAACGCATATTAATATATCCAATTATTATATCACTTCATGAAATATTAGAAAAACATGCTATTATTCATTTTAATTTATATAATAGCCAAAAAGCCTTCATTTCATTTAAAGGCCTGAATTGCGTTGGTAGCCTATTATAACATTGAGCTAAAAATGAAATCTATTTTCTTTTACCATTGCCCCTGAAAGGGTTAATAGAAGTATTTTAACTTTAATAAATGGGCTAATATTAAATATATCTATTTGATACGCAAATAATGGAAACAAGAATTAACATATTTTTCAACGGGTAACAGATTTAAGTTGCTATAATCTTTATAAATCAAACTTGAAATTCGCATTTAGCACTTTAATTACATCTCTAGTCCTAAAAAATATTTCTTCTAGTGATTGGGCACTGAAAACGCACCAATTTTTCCCAAATATTAGTTTATTCACTTAATTTGATAGTTCTGTTTAATAATATTCGAAGAATTTTTTTTTTGAAATTAGATATTTAACTTGCGCCCCGGATTGATCGATAGATATCTAATAATGCTTGACCAAGAAAAAGCTTATGACAGAGTTTATTGTATATATCTATTTAAACGCGTATAAAAGTTCGGATTTAGCAAAAAATTCATAAAAAGGATAAAATGCTTTTATACCAATCCAAAGACCGCAATAATAATTAATGGTGAAATAACCAAAAAAATAGATGAAACAGGGACTTAAACACGGGAATCCTTTATCCCCGCTATTTTAAAATATGATAATAGAAAAAAACATTGAATTTTTCCAACAACCAATAAAAATTTGAAATTATTAGAATATTCTGATGATTTTTTAAAAGGTATTAATAACATAAAAGAAGAAAAATTAGTAAAATAGACGCTAAAAATCCATTTATTGGCATCAAAAGCTAAAATAAACTCGAAAAAATCAATGTACATTCAAATAGAAGCTCCAAATCTAGCTGTCTAGACAATAAATGTATATTAACTAATTCTAGTATCAAATATCTGGGAATTTTAATTCACTCCACCGACGTAGCTGCTCAACATAACCAAAAGAAGTATCCAATAAATTTTTGAATAAAATAGCCTTTTGGAAAAATAGAAAATTTTAGATAAAGGGAATATCTTATTGGAGAGCACATTTTTTCTTTCAAAGCTATGGTATAGGGGCTATGTAATTTCACTCGATAAAGAATTCATAATTAACACCAAAAATGTTATAAAAAAAATTATTTGGAACAATAAAAAAGTCCTAATAAAACTTGGGAATTTATAATTGGATAAAAGAGACGGTATATTGGGCCATCTTAATATTGAATCTCAATAAAAAACTCTATTCCTAAAATATTATAGAGAGCTTATAACAAATAGAAGCAAATTATGGACCTTGTTGGCAATATAAAACCTATAATCTCTGTCCAATATATATTTAGAGTGTATTAACGCTGCTTAATTACTAATAGGGAAATCAAAAATCAAAAAAATTCCACCAATCTGGAAGTCAGTTTTAAAAATAGCAAAATGTGTATATCACATAGATATTTCCAAAATGACAGATTGGACCTATAAAAGTATAAAATAACTGGATAAAACAACTTAAATAATCTATTAGGAACAAAAATATTATAAAAAGATATATCTTGGCTACATAAAAATGCAATAAAAAATGTATGATAATTCATTGGTTTATTCAAGTTAATATGGAATGATACAGCAGACTACATTTATTCAATTAAAATAAACAATAAAAAAATATTTTTTACAGTTAAAACGCTCAAGAAAAAATAATATTTTTAACAAAAATTTCACACCGAACCATACAATTCCGGAAAAAATATTCTCTATTAACAATAAAACAATAAAAAAACAATAAGTAATTAAATAGATACACTATCTAGAAAAGACCTACTAACAGAATCAAATGGAAATTGATTGGAAAACTATGCAACAATTAACCAATATTCAATTGGATGAAAACAAAAAAATAGACCTATATCCCAAAAAAACAAGTCGCATATACCCATTGTTAAAAAACGGATTAATAACAGGTGAAAATTAGGATATGGAATAATGGTATATTTAACGAATCACAATAATGCGAAATGTGTAAAATAAGAAAAAAATAATTCAACATATCTATTTTGGCTGCAGAAGGATTAAAAAAATATCGAATCTTATATATCACTTTATCGCAAAAAGATCAATAAATGAATCTAGGATATCCAATAGAGTTACTACTGAGGTTATATTGATTTTTTAACACCGATGAAGACCAAATTTACAAACATAGAAATACTATATGACCTAGCCATTTGGAATATCTTTAGAGAAAAAAACTGAATCAGCTCTATCTAAAAATATAATAATAGTTGAAAGAATATTTAATAGTTATAAAAAAGACCTGATAAAAAAACTACCAGTGACTCAAAAAATACAAGAAAAAGAGGATCTTGAGTGGAATCAAGACATTATGGCTCTTTATAGAGCCTGGAGTAAAAGTGATTTTTTACAATAGTTAAATAATAATGACCCCCTACCTTTTTTCTATTTTAAAATCTAATTTTTCAATTTATTCATTATATAATAATTTTAATCAATAAAAATATTCAGAAATATATATAATGCAAATTATTATCAAGTTTTGGAGGATTTATTTTAATTTTTCTGGGATTTTTGTTCCTAAAATTTATCATAAATACTAATCTTTTAAAAGCAGAATTAAAAATATCCATATTTTGAATTAGTATGTATGGCTAAAAAAAAGCCTCAAAACTTTACATTATATGAAACTTTCTCTATTAGTGAAAAAAAAAACTTTCTTTGTCTAAATAGACCTCTTTGCTTCTCATTTTTCAATATATGGTTTATTCTTCAACTTAAATTTGTTTTCAAATCTCATCCATGTCTTTTTTTTGTTTCTGAAAAAACTTTAATATTACCACCCCCGATTTTTTTAACTTTTATCTTCGGTGGGATATTTCATGTCATTTTAATGGCTAGAATTTTATTCACTTTGATTTAAGCTTTGATAAATTAACACACTATTGGTTAAATATTTGAAATTTGCAAATATTTTGTATAAATTTGGATAAATCGAAGCGCTTATCAAATATTGAGATTTAAGATTTAAAAGGGAAACAACATAACCAATTAAATAAATAGACCGGTATTTGGGGGAAATTAATGTGTTTATAGTGCCCAATCACTGAAATAAATATTTTTTAGGGCAAGAGATGTAATTACAATTTTAAATTTAGCTTTTTGGTTTGATTATTAATATAATATAATATTAAAGATATAAAAATTTATTTTGAAATCTCTTAAATTTATTGAAAAAATACTAAATTAACAAAAGCATACTAATTTTCCTAAACCACTACAATACTAATACTACACAGGGTGTATTTTTTCAAAGAAATTTACAAAAAATATACTGATTCTTGAGAAAATAAAAATAGCACATTCCCACGTTTCATATTCATTTTTGTGCTGGGAATAATAAATTTATGCATATATGCATATACGATGAAAGTATTTTCTATTTATAAGTAGCAGTGAAAAAATAAATCAAAATCTAACTTACAAGAAAATAAAAGTTCAAATATAAGAAAATATAACGATAAAAAGTGAGCACTCTTCTCTTTTTTAATTTCTCCCTTTCCCCGCCCCCCTTTTTTCTTTTCCCAGTCCAGAATTTGCCATTTTCACCTTTCCCTTTTCCCAGTAGAGTCTTTTCTCACTTCTCAGTCCAGCCTGCGTCCTCTTAACAGTAAGATTTTGCACGAACCCCATCTCCCACCCCTCATCATTCCTCTCTCTCTCATCTACACCTAAATAAAATGTGACTTTTTAAATCTTTTTAGTATATAATTACCGATTATAATTAATAAATAATAGAAATAAATTTTTATATTTAAAATTCACTTTATTAATGAATTATACAATAATAAATTTTAGTATAAATGACAATATTTATGTTATCTGTGTGCTTAGTGCTGGCTTCTTCTTTATTTTTCTATAACTCCCTGCTGTTTTTCGCTGTTCAAGCAGTTATTTCAATTAAAACTGAATTATTTCTTTCATTAATGTTGTAAGAGTCCCAACGGTTCTAGGAAAATACTAGGGATATAATTTTATTCTGAGTAAGGTATATTTCAAACGGAGGAGGAATGAAAGGATAAGAAAACTAATTGAAAAGCTTGCATTCCAAAAAGTGGGAATGCGAGCTGTTTATAAAGGATAAGAGGTAAATTGCTAATA
>LSSL01000147.1:0-26217 GCA_001953115.1 Smittium mucronatum | reverse complement strand
GGAAAGGGATTTACTTTTTTTTTTTTTAACGCAGAATTTATGGAAAGGGATTTACTTTACTATTTTTACATTATAACATATTTATTTATAATTGCTCAAAAAAAGTTACGTATTAGGAAACCTTCCTAATATCTTTTATTTCAAAAAGGTTTCTTTTTGGTACTCCAATGAGCTTAGTTCTTGATTCGGTTTTCAAAACTGATAAAGAAAGCAAGGTCAGTATATTGGAATATTACTACTACCAAAGAATTTTATTTTATCTTTTTTATCTATAAATGGGGAAGAAGTGGTAAATTTTTAAAGAAAAAACAAGGTTTAAATAAAATAAATAAACTCTTGCACTACCTTTATTTCTTATAAAATGTTAAAAGCAAGTATTTTCGTGACTAAATCAGTATCTAGGGAAATAAAGACATAATAGATACTCATCATCACAGGCTTTAAATTCTGCGTAAAAAAAAAAAATCATCACAGGCTTGGACAGCACCAAATCGGCCACATAGTCGACCCTCTTTTATAACTTGAACTGATCTTCTTTATGGGCTTGACTGAATCTAACAAACTTTTTTTTTTTATAGGAAATTTATTTTAAAATTAATAAAAAGTTACAAACTAACTCCAACAAACTTGTTTAACCCTTTCCGGGCCCAAATTTAGGCCTCACTCCTATTTGTGTAAATTAGCCATTTCAATTGGCCTAACTTTTAGATTTATCCAATGGTATACAAATATTATTAGTCTAATGAAAACATTGAGCAAAAAGTGAACGCCATTTTTTGTACCATTGCCCCTGAAAGGGTTAAAAAAAATGCCCAGACCAACAGCGTTGAATACTTGGCCAATAAAGTTATAGTTTGGCTACGACGTAACATTGGTCAACTTCATTCTGCTGTAACAGAAAATTATCAGTTAGGCGAATTTATTATATAATAAATTTGCTTCCTATTTGAAGAAACTTTAACGATCTGATCTACTATAAAATGTATGGTCAGTTTGCTAGTAACATTTTTTAGAGAATGAACCTGATTATTAATTTTTCCGTTGCTATTTTTTTTTTTTTTTTTTTTTATCGGGTTCCGTTGTTATCGAATAAAAAAGTCTTTAGACATTATTTATTTTTATAAAATAAGCCTTTCGAAATAACTGAAACCCACTTTCCTACCTTCGTACCAGTAAAAGCACTACAGATCAAAATTTTCAAATACACAAAATTCTCTCATGGCGATAGATTCCTCTTCGGAAGTTATTTGAAGTAATGAAGACCGGAACTATAAAATATAAAACTATAGTCGCGCCCATGGTTGATATTACCACTGTTCCTTTTTTGCATTTGTTAAGTTTGATTTCCCCTTTCGGAAAACACGAATTCTATACTGAGATGTTGCACGCCAATATTTTTTCTAAAGGCAAACTCATTGAAAATCCTCAAAAACTCAATATCCATTTACCGGTAACAAATGAATATTGGAAAACCAACATCACTGTTCAAATCGGCACCTGTAGCCCTAAAGAGGCTGCCTTAGCGGCAGAGGACCTAAATAAGCTAGGCATGTATAAAATCAATTTAAATACTGGTTGCCCAAGCGATAATGTTCAGGCAAGTTTTTTCTAAAGAAAATCATTAATATTATTATTTCAAATTTAACTGTTTGATAAAATATTTTTAAAAAATTGATTAGAGTGGAAATTTTGGTGCGATTTTAATGAAAACTCCCGAAAAAGTAGCAGAAATTTGCAGGGCTATGAATGATTCTATGGGCGGATTAGGTAGAGTCAGCGTAAAGTGTCGTGTAGGAATAGATAACGAAGAATCATTCTCTTTTTTAAGCAACTTTGTAAGTAAAGCATAATAAAATCCCTTTATATTATTTTATTTCCTTTTTTTTTAGATTTTACCTCTATTGAATCCCATTCATTAAGAAAAAATTTCTATGAAATAAGCCATATCATCCAACCCACCTTTTTCTTACTAGATTGAAACCGTATCCTCTAAAGGGGGGGTAGATACCTTCATTGTTCATTGCAGGAAAGCGTGGCTTAAGGGTTTATCTCCTAAACAGAATAGAGAAGTTCCAAAACTTAATCCCTCACTTGTGTATCAATGTTATAAGGAATTTCCTGAACTAAATTTCATTATAAACGGAGGAATAAACTCAATTGAATCTATAGATAAGAATCTCAATATCGTCGATGGTGTTATGCTGGGCAGGAAGAGTATTTTTCATATTATTTATTATCTAGAATTTACCTTATTCCCATCATACTTTTTTCGACGTCATTTTCTATCGCTATTTTGATCTAGTGTTAATTTCAGCCCCTTATCTTTATTCGCTTTTTAGTAATGGACGACCCCTGGTTTTTACAAGAAATAGACAAGGGTAAACCTGATTTCTATTAGAATTTATGATATTCTCTTTTTTCTTTCTCCAGACTTCTTTTTCTTATAAGAGAAAATTCATATTTTAATAGAGATATACGGAATCGAACAAGTCCCAACAAAAGAATCAGTTTTGAAAAGCTATTTAGGTAATTTTTATACTTTTGCATTTTTTATACCTTTCTGAATTTTAAGAGATATCAGTATAAACAATTTCTTCGCATTCTTTATCAAAATTTACTCCTTTCCAATAATTCATCTTTTTTAGAATATTCTGATAAAATGCAGTCTGAGAATGGATTTCGGCTATCAGCTCTTTCTCGTCCTGCTTTACATTTATTCAAGGGTCTTACTGGAGCCAAAAAATTCAAAAGTAATTTAGCAGTTTTGATAAGTAAAACCAAAAAAACGAAGCATGTACCAATCAACCCACACTTGGTCAATAGTACCCCAAAATTTAGTAATATTTTTTACGAAGCATTTGATTTATCCAGAAAATAGACTTTTAAAACAATATTTTCGGTAAGCCTTGGTTAATTATTCATTTAATATGTATTTTCTCTAAAAAAATACCTTTCCACTTGATTATTTCCAGTATGATTTACTATATGTTTGTGCATTTTTTTTAAGAACTTCGTCTACGAGTTTATTGCTCAATATTTATCATTTTTTTTAATACTATAATAAAACTGATGATATATCGATTTTTACGTTGCCGAATCATTAAATATATGATTTTAGTTTTAGCACATACCTTTTTAATATTCATATAGCATAATCCTTTTTAATACTTATGTTATATTATTTCTATATGCATTATTCATTTTGCACCTATGATTAATATTCATCACTATTATACTTCATAGCGATTTTCCACCTATCTTTATTTTCTATTGATATAAATCTTGTCTTTCAAATCTTAAAAAAACCTGAATTAATCGCTCTTTGATTCTAACAGATTCTTACTTTTTTCTGGAGAATTAACTGGAGCGATTAAAGATAATTACTTACATATTTCTTATGATCTCTTTTTTATCTACCAAAAAAATTTTAATCAATAACTTTTAACATTTTTTCAATTACTAGATATCATCACAGCTATAAATTATTAATTTATTTAAATTGCCTGGAAAATTTTAATTTTAATTTTAACAATCAAATTTAAGCATTTTTTTAAAATTTAACAAACGATCTTTTACTTCTAAAATAATATAAAAGGGTTAAATTTCAGCCTACTAAATTTCTACTTTAATCCGAAAGACTTTGTTAAATTATCTTATTGTCGGACTTTTATGTGTTTGAAAATTTTAGGCTAATAATCAACTACAAAAATATGTAAATTGATGTAATATTAATCTTTGTGTTCTACTTAATTCAAGAAAATGGTGCATATTTATCCATAGAAGGTTATGTAGATAAATATTTTAATTTTAATTTTATCTTAATGAGCTATTTAAATTTAGGGAAATTCCATTCGATAAATACATATTTAAGCTAAAAACAGCTATCTGGTATCATGGAAACACCTTACAATTATTGTTACACTAGTTATCAAGATTTATTTGTTTATTTCTCTAAATATCTAAAAAATAATTTTAACTGAGTAGTTTATTTAATCCTCGAAAGTTGATACATCCTATTTTAATGACAAAAATGCGATTTTGGATAGAAATTTTTGCGGCATTGGTATTTTTTACAGTATTAAGAAAAGTCATAGTACATAATTTACGCTTATAACCATATAATTACAACAAACACCAATTTCCCTATATTAAGTGTACTCAATAATTATAGCATTAAACGAAATTTAAAAGATTGCTATTCTGATTTAATATTGACACACTAAAATTCCATCTAATCAACTATTTTGTCTCTGATTTGTCTTAAAGTACTTGGTTTGCTAAATTATAATGTGTATATTTGCCAATTTCAACAAATTAACTAATATAATATTTATTTTATAAGTGGAAATCAAGGTAGTATATACTTAGGATATGAAAATTGGCACGAAATGGCACGCCATCGATGAAAAAATCAAAATATATACCTTTTCTTAATCAAGGAAAAATTTAAGGTTCAAATTTATAAAAAACAATTTGCTTCATGTAAGAATCCTTTTTTAAAACGCCAGTCCAAGCAATTACAGTTCATATGCGAGCATTATACTTATTTTCTGATCTGAAAATCATATTCTTGAATATTATTTACATGAGAGTTAGAATGAAACGGATAATAGAATTATCAGTATCATAATTTTATTTTTATTTAAATTTCATTGATTCAAAGATAAGTTGAAAAATTATGAAATAAAATATACTGATTGTAATATCTTATTAATAATTAGAAATAGTAATCATTTTTCTCTTTGAAATAACGTTTTAAATATAACTTCTAATCCTAATTATTCTAAAGTTAGAATTTCTAAAAATTAATATTAATAATGAATAATAGTATATACATTCGAAATTTAATTATGACTATCCGGCCCAATTTTAAAACATTGATTAAAGTAATGTTCAGTAATTTTATACAGATAGTGGAAAAGAGTATGGGAGGTTTTTGATAAGCTTAGGTTTTATTTTATTTGATGCAGAATTGGTCCACCTCGAATAAAAGTTTTATAATAGAATTATTATCAACATCATCTAATAAATTTATTAATTTATACTCTGAATAAACAACAAAATTTTATTTTTACTAATTTAAGCAATTCTACTAGCGATTAATTCATTTATTCGCTTATTAAATTCGCAAAAATTTATATTTAGCTTTCCTACCTATTTAAGCAATATTTATTTTATAGTAAAGCTTCTGCTTTCCAAATTAATATTCCATATATGAATGCAGATCTGTAATGTTCATCTCAAATAAAAAGTCCTTAGTAATCCAGGATTATCGGCAATAACTTTTTGTTTTTAAAAAATTAAGACTATATAAACACTATTATGACATTTTGGCTGTCTATTGAATATAATTTCCCTAAGTTTAAATTTCGTAATCCATTAAAAATTAATATTTTTTATATTTTCATCATAACTTTTTATGGATAATTATGCATCATTTACTTATTTCTATTGACAAAGTTGGTTTGTTTTCAATTTATATATTTTGCATCTGCTTAAATTTGAACCTTTAAAAATAATAGTTTTTTGTGACCTAGACTAGTGTTTTGATAGATTATTTAATAAAAAAAAACATCTAATGGGCTAATATGTGAAAATTTGAAAATTATAAAGTAGCTTTGGCAATATAATTTATTTATTTTTCAGCAATTTTGCATGAGAGCATTTTAAAAAATTGATAGTTAACTTTTCAAAATATATATATACATCAGAAACTTCAACTCATTAATTGAAACTTATTTTTATTTAAATTATATTCTATTGATTTATTTTTAAATCTCATTGTTTTTAGTATTATATAAAATACAACTAAATACTTTATGATTATTTTTTTAAACCTTTATTTGCAAAAAATATATATTTACATATGCACCCTATGTATGCAACATAATCATTCATGGAAAAAAGATATCAATATTTATTCGAAGATTTTAATTTTTAAAACCTTGATTTAGCGCAATTAACTCTATAATCTAGCTAATCGATATCACTAAATGATTCTACCACAACAACTCTTTTAAATCGACTTATACTTATTAATATATTTAAAAAAATTCTAATATTTTTCTTAAATTTAAAATTTCTTTATTTCTTTATTTCTTTTCATTATTGAGAAGCCATATTTATTTCCCTTCATCATTTTTAATGTGTTATCAGATCACAACATTGAAAGAAAAAAATATAATCGGAATACGTGCCTATTGGAAGGATATTTGAATAATTTTTTTCATTTTAATTCCTTAACTCTTTTAAATTCTAAAAATGTGATTGAATCAATAATTTTTAAACTATTTCATATAATCTATTTGCTAATGAATAAAGTATGGATGAATGTATAACTATATTAATCCGGTTATCATACGCATACAAAAAAATATTCATGTTTTTTTACTCCAGATTTTGGAACGGATATAGTATGAATGGGTATTCGATTAGAGAACCAAAATATAACCACGATGTTTTAAAACCATATCAGATTTAATAAAAAATTATTTACTACAACTGAATTGTTTTAAATTAAAAAGATATCTTATTATTTAAAAAGTAACGCTGAAAATTTTTTCAGAATAGGATTTCTAATTTATAATTATTATTATACTTGTCATTTTTTTAATTTATCTTTATTTTTAGGAAAAAAGTAACGTAAATCTAAATTAAGTCTATATTAATTAAAGAGGGTCTATAAAATTTGAGGAATATAAAATTTGAGGAATATAAAATTGCTCTATGGATTTGTTCGCCATTTCAATTCCATACTCATTTTTTGTGATCATAAAGAATTCACGGATTGTTTTGTAAAGATATAGATCCGGGTTTATATCCAAATCATCTATATACCTCATTAGCTTGTATACATTCTCAGATTCCGATTGCATTATTCCTTTTTCCTCATCCGATTCTAAAACTAAATTTAATCTAAATATCTGAACCTGAATAAAAAGGGTAATGCTTTTCAAATCAAATACCAAATCGCCATGATTAGAAAGATTTCCATTAAATTCTGAGGGATTTTTAGATGAATTAAAGGAATCAGAAAAGTACATTAACTGTCTTTCAAGCTTATTTAATCTGGATAAATACTCAAATTCTCTTGTCGGATCTAACGTTTTAAAAGAAAATTCATCTTGGTTGCTCAGAGTATCTCGATAATCTGAATTCTCACTAAACATGAATCTAATACGGTCATTAAAGTGGAAAGATTCATCTGAATTAGAATTGAGTGATTTGACGTATTTTTTAAAGGCTTTGAACATAGAATGAGAAAGAATGGTAAATGATATCATATTTGGCTTAATTCGGTTTGAAACCATTTGATTCCAGAATATCAGAACATTATTTATATCGCTTGTACGATTCAGTAATAACAACATAGAATTACAAACATTAATATCAGGCTTAATTAATTTTTGAAAACTATTGAAAATAAACTTTCCGAATTCCAGGTTTCTGCTAATAGAAGATAGCTTTATGAAAATTTGCACAGCTTTGGAAAATTTTTGGTTATTGTTCTCTTTCATTCTTTCATGCTTAATTTTTTTAAGAAAATGTGATTCATTAGAATTCTTAACGAAATCAGACCGTTTAAAATCATTGATTTTTGCCAACAGAGATGGGTCCATAAACAACTTGACCACATTCAAAACCTCTTCAAGTCTGCGCCTCGCTACTTGTGTTAAGTTATACTCCTTTTTCGGGAAAATCGACAGCACTATCAACAGAGAATCCAAATCTGGACCTATTCCAAGTTTATGCATCAAAAACAATAAATTTAGAACCGAATCCCACTTTCCGTCTAAACAAAGTGAGCTAATGGCGCAATTGAAGGGGGAGGGATGGCAATAATAAGATGATTTAGACATAGTGTCAAATTTGGTTATCCTGGAAAACTCAGTGAAAGCCAAAGAAACCTTGCCACATTTGTTTAAAGACTGCAAGTATGAGACTAGCAATATTATAGGGAAAAACTTAGATCCAAATTTATTCGATTTTATAAGGTCATTGTTGATAGCGATAATCTTTTTTTCAATGATATGAGCAGTGTGTATTGCCAAATTATGATTTCCTTTGACACCAAGAACGCTGAAAAAAGTGGATATTAAGAATGAATCAATCTTATCGTATTTACTCATCAGAGAATTTTCAGAACAAACATTTGAAAGGTAATTATATATTTTACTTTGAACAATTTTGATTGAAGCAGGAATCAGAGGAGGGTTATTTTGATATTTAAGACCGAAATATACAATACTTGACAAGTTAGTAATCATTATGGTGTTGGGTGAGATACCATTCCTTGTCATTTCTAAATATAATCTGGATGCGATTTTAGGAATGAGTAAAGAATCGGATATTAAATGAGCATAGTGTGATGGATCTAAGTCACTTTCAATAAAGTGATTGCTTTGGAGTTGGGAAAAATTTGAATTGGATAAAGAAATATCCTTGGGATTTTTGAATGGTAATGATTTGAGTTTTGCTCTCAGAAAATAAAAAATAGTTGCATAAGTGTGGGGTTGGAGAGCAATATCTTTATCAATTGCCAATGATTTTAGATGTAGCATTTTCTCGATATTACCGAAATATCCATAAATGTAAATTAAAGTGTTGATCAATTCAATATTCACAGAATTAGTATCTGGTAAGTTTAAAGTAGAGTATATTTGATCTGAAATAATTATAGCCATATCCAAATTTCCCTGGAATAAAAATGCCCTAATAATATATGATTGTAATTTAGGAGAAAGAGGAAGTATGTTATGCTGAAGCAAAGTTGATAGCTCTTCATAAACATAATTAAACCAATGCCAATCCTGCAATTTGATAGATATAGAGATTAAAGATACAAATGTTTCCTGATTTGGAGAAATCCCGTGGGTATGCATACTATTTTTAAGATCCTTTACAAGGGCGAGATTGGGGGAATGAGAAAGAGAGATACAATACAATACGATATTGTACTCGTTGACAGTGGGTCTCATGAATGAATTTATTGAACTTGGATAAAAAGAGGACATTTCTTTATCCTCGTTAGAAAAGGAGAATCGAGAATCAAAAGAATTGTTGGATTTTGTAGAAGAATGATGCGAATTAGGAGTAGTAACAGGCTCTGTTGAAGAAGATCTGGAAGCACAATTCCACATTCCTTGTAGAAAGGAATTCGCTCTAGTAATTGAAGATTCTTGCAGCCACAAATCATCAATCTTATCATATTTAGGTGATGTGGGAAAATTTTGGTTGAATAGATATTTCAATGCAAAAGGTTTTTTATTATAAACATAAGCTGTATCTTTAAGGGTAGAGAATGAGATTGAAGAATCAGGTTTTAATTTCGAATTGTTTTTAATTAAAATAAGACAGCTTTGAAGAAGGGAAACCCAAATTTCGCGGGGAATGTACTGGTGAAATCCGTAAATGGCGACCAGATCATAAGCCTTCCATAAATCAAAGACGTTTAAAGGTTTTCGATTGGCAGTTGAGGACAAGATTGATAACAAATATTCCGGAGAGAAAGGAGAACTGCTATTTGAGCTTTCAAGAGAGTAAGATAGATCAGATTCTAATGTTTTGGATGAGCTCTTTGGATTATCAGAATTAAGATTTGAAATATTTTTCTGAAAGAGGTTTAGTTTCGAGTCTGCATTTTCCTGTAGGAAATTTTTGAAGATAGGCTCAGGAAGGGGTTTTTTTGAGATCTTATTGAAATTTGGATTGAAACTACTGTTGCTGTAATTGCAATAAGGAGCTCGATATAAAGTAATATATTTATTCGAAGATGGGGTGTTTTTTTGCGTATAATTGACAGAATAGAGAAATGTAGAGTTGTAAAAACTGGGAGAGAGCGGACTAGAAGTAGAAAAAATTGATTTCCTGCGAGGAAATGATTTAAGCTCTAGAACACTTTGAGTGTATAGATTTTTCGGGAAAAAACAATAAGGAACAGCGATTGGCCTATTTGCGCATCTATAATTCTGAAAAGATATATTTTTAATACCGAAGAAATTTTTATGTACAATATAAATACTCTCTCTGAATATTTTTAACAACAGACTCCTATTTGATATAATAATTGAAAGTTTTGGAGGATGGATGGTGACTTTGAAGAAAATATACATATTTTAATTAAAGGAATGGATGTAGGGGATCCTTAAAAAAAGGAAAGAAGACATCTAGATACAATTAAGAGGAAACATGGAAATCGAAGACGGATTGATGTTACGGGTCAAAGAAATTATGACCTATGACTTTTTCTGAGAAAAAAATGGCTTGTAACATAAGATTTTATCAAATCTATAGAACCTCACAAGTAATAAACTTTTATTTAAATCTGCTAAAAACATTAAAAATATTTAGTTGTATTGATTTGAATTGATCTTTTTTCAGATATTTTTTTATCATTTTATTGGCTGATTTATCTATTTTAATTATAATACATTGGTTTATGATAATAGCATAATTAATCACGATTGGATATTTTTACGCTTGCTTAATATCCCATAAAAAATTACCAAATAGAAATATTAGATCAATAATAAAAATATATTTTATGTAAAAAAATTATTTATTCGAATTCAGTCTGTTAAAAGTGAAATACATTGACGTAGTTTAGGAGCTTATGATGTGTACTTTTACAAGTACGCTATACTAATACTTGTCAAATGGTTGTATTATTCTTGTTTGGTAGTAGCAGAGTCAGCCATAGCGATTCAGAGGACAGAGATTCCTGGGTAACCATCTAGAAGCAGGATGTAATGACCCATTTGGCACAAACTGGGCCATTTTTCGGAGGTACAAGTCGAGCGCTCGACAATCAGGTGGTTCTAAGCGTCTCAAGTCGTTTTTAGGAAAACCAAGTCAACCAAACCCATATTTTGGTAGGATTTTATCCTTAATAATCCTTAAAGTAACTCTATTCTGGAAATCAATAGCTCCTAAGAACTTTTTTTTATGGAAATTGAGCTTAATTTTGATTGTATATAACTTTGGTCATTTAACCAACTTGAAGAGATTCTGGAAGTTAATTTTTATTTATAGACTGGGTCCGATACCAATGGTACAGCTGATAAACTGAAGAGGAACTTATTTTAGTTAGGATAATATTTCTATCCATACGTCTTTTTCTATTGATATTTTTTAGTGTAATCTTTAAACACTATATCTTATTATAAAATTCCTCTGTATAAAATTATTCTACCTGATCTATGAAAAAGGTCAAAAAATTTGACTTGAACCGATTTTATAACCTTTACTATACTTTTTATTAAAAAAATTTAAATGGATCATTATACATAACGCTTAAATTTTTATTATACTAACATCCCTTTATCCTAGCTTTTGAACCAGTGATAATCTGGTACTTTTATTAGCGTTTCTTTTTAATTTAAATAAATATTTATTTTTAGTTTAGTTACACTAAGAATACAAAGATACCCTGTTAAAACTTTGTATTTGAAGTATAACTATATTGCTTCTGACTGGATTATGGTTAATTTTTTTTAGAGATTTAACACTAAATCTTAACATCACTGTCAACTCATAATCAAACACAATACTGTATATTTCTCAGGATTGGACCTGATAATTATATGTTCAGAATCTGTAAATGGTTTAAGTATTATAGCAATAAAGTATATTTTTTTAGCGGAGAGCTATTTTATTTCCAAACTGCTACAATTATCCTTCTTAGACCCGATAAACACTACAAACACTACAAAAACGATAAATACTTTAGAAAATAAAATATGAAATAAATTTTTAAAAAGGAGGCAAACGCCCAATAGATACCCTTATTAATTTAATATGTAAAATTTAAACGAGTACCAGTTAATGCCCACCGAATTTTCAAGATAAAACACCCGGGTTTAAGGGTTTAAACAGATATAATTATTCTTTTAATCATAAAGAAAAAACCCTAAACCTTACGTGGATTTGGAAAAAAAATCATTTCTTCAACTCAGCAACACTTCACAAATGTATATCTGAAATAAATCACACACTCAAATCATTTTTCATTAATCTTCATTTAGTGTTTTACTTAATAATAATCCCAATACTGTCAACTGATAATTAGGTATACGAAATAAATATCTAATCATTCTGGAGAATACTTAAGGTTGCTGTAAAGATCTTTTATTATACGGCGCATAATAATTTTAAAAAAAAATTGTGGGATTTAGTTGAAATCACTCTTTTCTAGATCAAAAAATTAATAATAAGTAGAGGAAAGGATGTAAAATCGGTCTAAGTCTAAAACCTTGACCTTTTTTTTTTTGTATCACGGAATTTTATTGTAAGATAACGTCGTTAAAAACTATGCTAAAAAAATATGAAAAAAAGAAAAAGACGTATAGAAAAGACTATTATCCTAACTACAATAAGCTCCTCTGCCGGACTACCGGCTGCGTACCTACGGGAAAAGGGTTCAATCTACCAACCGAAAGAACCCCCCTGGCATTGCTTCAAGTAGGCTGGATGACTGAGGTTACATGCAGTCAAGAATTAAGCTCTTTGTCAACGAACAATAGTTCATTGAAACTAATGAGCTCCTAGTCAGTGCCTACTTTTAACAGGATTGATAAAATTATGCCCCTACCCAAATTCGGAGTTGATCGACATGGCTTTCCTGAAAATAATCGTTAGACGAAGAGATTCGTCTGACTGTAGGGCGCTGGACTTGTGCACTAGACGATGTCCCAGCTGCGCTAAAAGATCGATTCCTCCTGTTTCGAGATGTTCGTCCTCTGGAATCGCTGTCCTTTGAATCTATGTGCACTGTCTCAAGTGCTCCCAATTAATAATAGTAAAACTCTGTGTGAAATTTTGATCTAGTCCACTTCGAAAAGTACACTACTAAAGTCCTAAACCATGGCAAGGTATTCTGCCCTTGAGTGTGTTATATTTCTAAAAAGCTATTCCATTTAAATAGCATATGAAATCAGATTCTAACCAGATAATTTTTTTTAAGAATTTTAAATATTAAATTTCAAATTCTGCTTTGTAAAAAATTCAATGTTATTTTCAGCATTTTTTATATCTTTTTTAAATAGAAACTAAAAAAAATTCCTTGGTTCTTACTTTTGACATACCCTATTTACAACTTACATTTAAATCAAAAAATAAAAAATTTACCGGCCCACATTGAAGTTCTTGTTTTATAAATGATATTACAAATAAAAATTTCCTGAAAGTTAATGCAATATTTTTTAAAAAAAACAAATGTGAATAATTGTTTTATTGATTATTTTAGACTATTTTTTCAACCACTGCCGATAAAATTAAAATAAATGTATTTCGTAGTTTTCAAATTTATTTCATTAAGCTCAATTAAAAACTAAAACTTTGTATATTTTTTTTTAGATTTACAATTTTTAAATGCGAGAATTAGGATGTGGCATTCTATTTTCATTCAAAAAGTTTTATTAGTTTTTGAGAGCTATATAGGGTTACTTTTTCACTAATTATTACTATTAATGCCGGAAATTTATTTATATTTATTCAAAAAAAAAATTCGATTATATTTGAGGAATTATAAGTTCGGCTAGAAGTTGCGGAATTAGAAAATTTAATAAAATAAACTTCGGTTTTTTATTCTCTATCTTCAATTGGATGACTAATAAAAAACATTTAAAAATTCATAATTATTTTCAAAAATTCCTAATATATTTCCATAAAGCTAAATATTAAACAAGAAAGAGAGTATTTAATATTAAGCGAACCGAATCTATACAAAAATTAGGATTATTAAAAAAAAGAACCAAAAAACCCCAGTTTAAAATGAAAGTTTATTTTTTTTCTAGATTTTCAAATATTTTATTAATTGCTGGCCTTTTATTATATATTTTTGTTTTTATTTATTGTTCATAACATGATTTTTTCTTATTATAACTATAAAAACTATTACGAAATTTCAAATATTTATCTATTTTACTAAAACATGTATCACTATTTATGTCAATTTTCGTGGGAAAAATATTTTATAATATGAATATATATCCTAATTGATTTCTTATTACTTTAATTATATTCGATTATAAGCAATAATATTTTTCTAATTTCAATATCTGAAAGTTATTTTTATACTTCGTACAGAATTTTTTTTAATAAATTTATAAAAAAGTAATAATATTTACATTAAATGGCTATATTTCTTTCTAGCTAGTAATTTCTCATCCATATTATTAATTAATCCTTTATATCTAAGATATTTATAACAGGATTAGTTTATATGAAGAACTTTTAGAATTTATTTATACACTAACACTTTAAAATATATTAGCTCTTTTCAATTATAATAATATGTCAGAAATATAAGCGTTTTTTTAAAAAAACTTTTAATTTTGATACTATGATTGTTGGAATCATTAAGCTAAAAATTATAAAGAAATCAATTTAAGTGTAAAATAGTTTTTAATTAATTTTCAATTTTAACACATCATAAAAAATTTTATCAAGCTAAATGTCTTATAAATAAAGATTATGTATGTGCTGATTGCTAATTTTAACACCATTTAGATTTAAGAATTTTGATGTGGCTTTGCGACCTTTGCGATGTTTAGTACAATTATTTTTGTAGAAAAATATTTTAACTTTGATTCTGAAATTTTCAAATAATCTGTGATTCATTTCTCAAAGATTATGTTTTTAATCCACCTAGACATAAATTTTGGGTTTAGATGCATTTATCTTGGTTTATACCAAATATTTATAATTCTTCTAATAATTATCTATTTCGGATCTAACTCAATTATAAATTTTAAATTTGTTTTACCAATTAATAAGAATTCTAACTAAAAATTTTCAGGTATAAATAAAATAAACTTTGGTATTGTAAAAAACTTAAGCCCCAAAATTATTTCAAGATGGTTTGGGCTATAAGTATTGAATATAATATCAATAATTTTGAGCTAAACTATATTTTTTTAGTGATTTTAGGTTGTTTTTTTTTTTTTTTGAAGATTTTAAATTTTAAAAACTAGCATTTATATAAACGAATATGCATATGATTTTTTTGGATAAATAGCGAGTATATAAAAAAATTGGAGTATAATTCTAAATTTAATAGAAATGATACACATCGCATTATTCTTAAATTTCAATCAATTTTAAATTCAATTTATTGGGTTAAAAGGTAGGATATAAGGTGAAAGCTCTTAGGTGAAGATTTAATTATAAAAAAATTAAATTTTAAATGGATATTTAAATTCTTTTTCACCTCTAAAGAATTAAACTTTTGTATAAAAAATAATGGCCTGACCAATATTGTGACCATTAGATAATTTTTATTTTCTTTATAGAAAAACATTGCTAATTTTAAACAAAAAAATATTAAAGTTATCGAATGTGCTTCGTATATACTCAAATGGATTAATAAAATTAATCCATAGTGGATTTATTTAAAAAATTGATAAATTAACCTAACTAATTTTTTTTTGAAAAATAGAGTTTAAGAAATTATGTAATTTATTAGCAGTTTTTATTTCAAAATAGCATAATTCGCTTTTTAAAACACCTTTACATAAAAATACCTATAATTTTTATTTTATAAAATTTCAAAATTTTATACAAAGGATTTTATTTCAGTTCTAATACTATTTTTTCCCAAAAATGTGTTTAAAATGGTATCAAAAAACTCGATAATGCTATTTATGCTATAAATTTTATAACTATGCGCTCTAATACAAATTGAAAATAAATAATAAGTTTTTAAATCTATTACGGCATTTTTTTTTCTCAGTTTTAAGTAATTAATTTGATTTTTAATATTAATATGATAAGTTTAATCACATTTTTATAAGATATTGGATAGCCTTTGTGTAATATATTAGATCTTTTATATCGTTTTTTGGCTTTAGATCGATTTTTTTTCTTTTTTTTTAAAATTTTAGTGTAATAAAAACATACATTCATTGTGATTTTATTTAAATTGACCTAATTTTAAACTTTATTTTCAATTTTATTAACAATAAGATTTTCGAGGAATTATTTTTCAAAGGTTAAAAGATTAAAAATACACAAGCATTTTTATTCGCTCAAAAATTATGTGAATAGCGAGTAATAAAATATCATGATACAAATCAATTTTTTTAAAGTGATTTATTCATTATTAATAAATAACATCTAAATTAAATGCAATAAATAAAAATATCCATCCAATCTATAGTTACTGTTTTTTCCCAAATAATATATTCTACTATTTTTTATCTTATATCAAAATAGAAACAACAGTTATCACGTTTTTTAAAAGTAAAAAATGTAACTATTTTGAGAACTATGTTTATATTTATAACAGAATCTTAATATGCGATTCTTTATTATGAATAAATTGTCCTCATATTTTCAATTTTAAAATTTATAGTGATTAAAATCATGAAACTCCAAAAAAATCATAATTTTTACCACATTTCAATAAACCAATACTTTCATTACAGATAATATATATATCAATAAAGAAAACCTCCCATAAGGATAATTTGCCGCTAATAAACTAAAAAAAATATAAATACTGAAGTTTAGCCATTCCAAATGGCTAATATCTTCACCAAGCTTCCATCCTCCGAACGCTCAATCAAACCCGTAGATCTTATTTATTTTTTTTATTATTATTTCTTTAAATATTTACCCCTCCCAGGTAATAAGCTGAAAATGTAAGAAAAAATCCGAAGTTCAATAAATTAAAACATTTATTTTAATATTCATTAACTATTTTACATATTTAATCATTGTGTGACAAATCCGTTTCAAAATTAAATTTAAAACAATAGCATCTAATAATATTGAACTATGTGATATAATTTCAAAATTGGTACCATGCAAATTTATAAAAAAAAAACTAATAATTTTTCCCATTATACTCATATTAAAACTATATAAAATTTCTACATAAACCAAATTCGGAAGACAGTAATAACAATATATTAAAATAAATATCTTCCATAAAAAAATTTATTATAATTTTTTTTGCTTGAATTTTAAAAATAATGAACAGATATAAGAAGAATTGGATTCTGACAGAGAAATTTTATATCGAGAAAAAAAAAAGATAAATATGAGAGTGAAACATTTTAAATATTTCGAAAGATTCAACTACATTATATATTACTGCGTGAAAAAAAAATTCCGGAGAGTGTCTTGGTGATTTAAGAATTGATAAATACCATTCTGGCTTAATAAAGTACCACTTTTCTGTGGCTTATTCAGAAATATGCATAGATTTTAAAGAAAATATATTAAAAAATAAGATAATTTTTTATGATCAAGATATTTTTAGTGACCTGAAAAATCAAATTGAAACTAGAATCAGAAATATTTCTATAGATATGGAAAATATTTACACAACTAAGAATAACTATTAGAAAAATAACATTAGAAATATACAGATTACTACGAATATGTTAGAACATGAGTTAAAAAATGAGAATTAGTTGAATAAATAATCATTCCTATATGTTGCGATTATTAATACAAACCCGGATATTTTAAGTTCTTGTTTACATAAAAAAAAATGCTAACTCATCTATCACTCGCTTCAAACCTCATTTATATTTCATATTTAAGTTAATCGATGGTATTACCATTATTTTTATCTGGATTACTGATGATAAAAAATCATTTTATCACATCTTTATTGCTGTGGTAAGCAAGGATTACACCAGTGATTAAATTTGGGCATTTAATCCTATGATAAATGAGTCTAAAGGTTTTGGACTCGAGTTAAAATTAGACAACCTGATGGCTAGTTTCTGCCCGACAAATAGACAAAGCTGCAGCCGTTTTTCAATTCAATAAGAACAGAGCCAATTTTTGGTTTCATATTTCTAAAAAAATATAGGATGCTATAGGAAAAAAGAATAAATCAATGGAGGATATAATATATAAAAATATATGAAAAATAAAATTGGGTTTTAATAAAGATTTTTTCGAAAAAGAAAAAAAAGTATTCTTGGCTAAGTGGGGCAACTTAGATTTTGTGAAATAATTGTTAGGAAAAACTTCAAAAAATTAATTTTAAAAAAGTAAAAATTTATACAAAGGATCATGTATTAATGTTATTTCTACAAATAATTTTATCAAAATATTTAATAAAATGATTAAATAATATCTTTACAGATAATATAATACTAATAAAATTGAATTTTTCAGTTTATCAATAAAAATAATTGAAGAGTATGAAAATACATATTCAATTCAATCCACAAAGTTTAAATAAAACGAAATATCGTTGAAAAAAGAAAATTTATATATTTTTTAAATTGATAGAAAGAAAAAAAATCATGGTTTTTAATTTATCTGGATCTAATATTAACCAACTATAAATTGAATAAATATCGAAAAAGTATAAAATGTCGGATTTCGAAATTTTTGATTATTTTATGCAATTTTTTGAAAAATCGAAATTTATATTCCCAAAAAAAAAACATTGGTGCTTGGAAAAATGTCTATTTCTCGTGTATGGATTTTTCAAAATCAAAAAAATGTGTTCAAAATTATTTCTTTTTGGTTGAAATCAAAAGAAAAGATAAGTTGAGCATAACTTTAATTTCAAAAAGAAAGAGAGTTGGAAGAACGAGTAAAATTAAAAATAACTCAAAATAGATTGAGATTTTTTGTAAAATAATCATTTTTTTATGCCATTATATTTTCGATAAATTTTCTATTGTTTTCTGTTACCAATTTCATTTATCGAAATCATCTCTCACAAACCATATAAAATTACTCTTCAATTTAAAAAAAAATATTACGGTAAAATTATTTATTTATAAACAATTTTAAAAATGATATATTTGGCCTTATATTATGAAAATTAATTTAATATTAGACATGTATAAATGGTGCATCATTATACCAACTTTCAAAATATGTATAGATCGATGGAAAATAATATTAACAGGGGGTTGGACCTTTTCACATAAAAATTCCTTTTCATAAAAAGATTTTTGTGAATCAAGTATGATATTTTCCAAAATAGCTATGTGTCCTCTTTTTTAAAACCTCTCGAATATTTAGCCGCTGTTTTTGAAAAAAATTTAATTTCTTTGACCTATAACAAATAAATCAAATAAAATTTAACTCAAGGATTAAATAATATCAAAAAATGTTACCTACAGTACATTTCTAAGTATTAATTCTATTATACCTTTTTAAATCATTCAAAAGATCTAAATGGTATGAAATAAGGGAATAAAATCCAAAATGGTATTTCTTTTTTTGATCATTTTAACTTTTCTCATAAATAATTTTCCCATTTTATAATTTGAACGAAAAAAGTTTAGCCCAGATTTTCAAATGATAATAGTATTGATTATACTGGCTACTTATTTCATGTTTAAATTTAAAGGCTTACCATTGGATTATTTCAAAATATAATTTTCGCTCATAAAAATATATCAGATCTTCGCTTAGAAATTCAGATTATTATGCAGTGAAAAATAAAAAATGACACCCATTGGAATAAATTTTCAGCAATTTGACTTATTTATATTCCAATATCATAAAATTGCAGTTATTGGTCAAAAATATCAGATTTTAATTTTTTTAACCCTTCTAGACCATTTTTTTAATATTTTTTCCTCTATGTAAAAATAATCAATGGATTTACTTGATCTAAAAATATTATTCTTCCAATGAAAAAGTTTTAGAGGGTTTATAAATCATAAATTTTACATTACAACACTAAATTAAACTTTTAATGAAAACTTTCTATTGGGAAATACTTAAAAATGATGAATATTTTTCATATTTTATATAAATAAATAATATTTTTAATTAGATAAAATCAGCTCAATCTAATAAATACAAAAAATTTCTTTCTTATAATTTTTCAAACTCTTTCATTTCAGAGATATTATTATTAGAAAGCTCTGATAAGAGCTATAATCTATTTTTGTCATAGGATTAATTTTGGAGACATATATATAATGAAATCTTACGCTTTTTAGATTTTTGGAGTGATTTTTTCTTTTAAAAAAATATTTATACCTAAGGAGGTATTTTAAGATCATTTCCTTTTCTTTGTATTAAAATTTTTTCCTATGGTTTATCAAGTATATTATGCCCACTTTTTGATAAAATAAGTATATTATCTAATAGAAATACTGAGAAAGCGAAATCTTAAGTCCTTTTAAAAAATGTATATAATGATAAGTCGAAACTTTTATCTTTATATATCAAATTTAATATGATTATTTTGACGATAAGTTTTGTTAGCTCTGATATCAAATTTTTTTAAAAAAGCACGGAATAAAAATACCGATTCGATTTTAAAATTATTTCTAAGTATTATTTAATTTTATCAAAAGATTTTAATTCCAAAAAGGTTCATAAAAATTTATATATTTCCCCAGTTTTTTTTAATAAAACAACACTTTGAGATAATTTAAAAGTATATAAACTTTTTTACTAAATATTCCATTTTTTTATAATGTATAATTTTTCTATATTCTTGAACCGATATTCTGTATAACCATGAGCATGTATAATTTTTATTTTAGAGAATAAAAAATTGATTTTTAAATATATATTTATATACAATTTTAAGGGAATTTATTTGAGAGTGATATTTATAAGCTAAGCTGAATTTTAGGGATTTTATTACCTTTTTTTATAAAAATTTATTATTTGATTTTTATTATTTTATATTCAAAGTTTTTATTATTTTATATTTAAAGTTTTTATTTCTTCAATATATACACACGAATATATATTATTCTTAATCATAGATTTTTTTATTTATTATTTTTACCATTTTTATTTATAAATTAGCAATAATTTTTTTTAGCATCCTGAATTAACTTTTTTGTAGAAATATTTTAAATAGAATCTAATTAAATCGAAAATCCGGATTTTTTTGAGGCTTTTTTAGATAGGTATTTTTTAGAAATTTTGAGCATAGATTTTTCTTTTGGGGATAATTTTAAAAATCTCTGATAATAAATTTAATTTAATCTTATATTATATTTATTGGAATAAAACTTAAATTTGAATAATAAATATTTCATTCCATTTTCGAATTTTTTTTTAAAAAAAGCCATATAATTTATTGCCTAATTTTTTTTGTTAAATCAACAATATTGTGATTTATTAATTTCACAAATATCGAAAAAGATAGATTTTAATTACTTTTTTTAGAGTGATTTTACTCATAGTTAATATCGATGATTCAAAAAAATTCATTAGTTTAATCCATATTATTTGATTTATTTGATTTTATTTTTTAAACTTCTAGTCTCTATTTCAAAATTTATCTGTATTATTTTATTTTTTCATAAAATTTGTTTTACGTGTTTCTATTGACAGATTTTTTTCATAAATCAATATTTCATTCATATATAATCACAATGATAAAGTCTTATTGATTTTATAAATGAGTTATTAGAAATACTTTAATAATATATTATTTATACAATAATGATAATTTTTTTAATTATCATATCTATTTAATTATAAATCAATTGTCATTTTGATTTATCTTTAAGCTTTTTAATTATTTTCAATTAAATAATTAATTTCGGAATTTTTTGAAGTTTGGGAGAATATTTTAGAATTTTTTCTGTTTCACATATTTCAAATAATTTTAATTTTGAACGCCCTAAATTCTTGAAATATGGCTTATGCAAAGAATTTTTAATAATTTCGATAAATCGAGGAATCCAAACTAAACTGAAATGTTTTATCCAATATTTATCCCATGAATAATATGTAATATTTTGGTGTTAATCTGTAGAAAAATCTGAAAAAAATAAATAAAATCTGGAATTTTTCGCGAACTCAGAAAAATGTGTGTACAATATGTTTTTATCAGTCATTTTTTTCCGCAAAATTTTTTCGAAATAAAAAAATTAGATGTTTTTTTTCTTTTGGATAAGACTTAAAATAAGATAAAATAAATTTCAAAAAATTGCTTACGCAAGCGATTTTTTTTCCATTTCAAATAGATTTTATTAAATATATATTACCCATTTTTACTCTTTCAGGACAAGTGTTAAAGTATAGCTATCATTATTATAACTATTCAATTCACTATAGTTCCTAATTATTGATTAAGAAAAATTAACCATCAAATAAAAAATAATAATTAGAAAGAAAAAAAGGACTTCATACTATTTTTAGGCTCCAAAATAGAATAAAAAATACAATTTCGTTTATCTGATTAGAAAATAAATGAATAAAATCAAAAAAGCTATAAGTAAATCTTATAAATGTTTTTTGCCTAATTTTTTCCAATTCTTTTGACGGAAATCAATGGCAAAAAATATTTTCTATGCATTTATATCAGAATTTGATGAATTTTTCAGGTTTAATATATTTCATCCTGACTTTTTGAAAAAAACCATTTAAGCATATGCAATATATAAACCATTCATACATATTATGTATTAACATTTATAAAATTAATATATATTCCCGAAATTTTTATTTTATTTTTCGCAAAAAAATTACTTTCAAAGTCATAAATCTAAAAAAAAACGATGAGAAATAAAATAAAATTCTCATCATTTCTAAAATTATTCCTCTTCGGTACATCCTTTTGCTCATTTTTTATTATTTTTGGGATGAGGCGGTTCAAATCTTAATTTCAATGTTTTTTTTTAGATATAGATTATTTTTGAATTGTGAGTTTTAATTTTAATTCATTTAATTATTAACTTACAAAATAAAAATAGTGATTCACATTTTTTCTATCCTAGCGACCTATATAGATTATAGTTTACTAAATTCGATTTTCTACTATAAACATAAACATAAACATATCCATTATTGTTTATTTTTCTTATAAAATATGTTTTTTTATTTTATTTTTTAGTTTTATAAAAGTATAAATAAATATATATATACTGTTTAACATATTACATAATATTAATTGCTTAAAAACATTTCTTAATCCTTAATTTGGTCTAAAATTATAATATGATACTTTTAATATTGTTAAAAAATAATTTTATAAGTCAAAAAATCAATAATTTAGGGTAATTATTTTTACCATTTTGAATATAAAATTTCAATGTTTTATAATAAGAAGGTTTTAGTTTTATTCAAAATTAATGTTTAACATATGTTCTCTAGAAATTTTAAAAAAATATGTTTAAATTTACTCTTTAAATGGGTGGTAAAATAATTTTATACAGACATTTTATAATTTTTATTTGTTGAATTTATTTTATTTTATTAAATGTAACTTGAATTTTATATTTGAATTTATAATGTGATAAAAATGACTTATAATAAAGAGTCTTATAAAAATATAGGTTGAGAAAGTATGAGAATTTATATTATTTTTCAAAGAATGCTAAAAAAAAATTATAAATATGTTTTTTAATTATTTTTCGGTTATCCTGTTTTTTCTCGAATTTTCAAAATTTTTTGTGGTTGATATAAAATTTCGATTTTCTTTGATTTTAATTTATGAAAAAATTTCGGCATGGATGGAACTTCTATAACGATAGAGAGTGATAGACAAAACATTTTTATCTCTTTATCTTTTATTTTTTCATTTAAATATTTTCTCACAGCCTTTGGAGTATTTTAGATATTTTCCTTAATTTTTTTTTTTGAAATTCTCTATGTATAAAAATAGTTTCAAGATTCTTCTTTTTTTTCTAATTTAAATAGATTCTATTATAAATAACATCCAAACAGTTAATTATACAACTTAATCTTTGAAAAATACAAGAAATACAATATATTTATTGATAAAAAATAAGAATAATTAAAAGGTTTATGATAAGTTATCAAATTAAATACATTTTCACTAATTTAGTACATATAAATCTAAATTGAGAATTATGTCATTAGAAATTTTGTAGCAACTCATATTTTTTAATATCACCTAATTTTTATATTTTATCAAAACTCATTAAAATTTAGCACATTAGTTATTATGTAATAAAAAAAGTTAAAAGTCTAAATATTTTTAATATCCAAAAATAAATGCTTAATACAAATTTAAGATAATTTTTTATAAATTTTCTGAGAGGTTTCTATTTATGTATTTTTAAAATAATTTTTAAACTGAAAATTCCAATTTTTATTTTTATTACTCAAAGGGTTAACTGTAGATTAAAAACTTAATTAATCTAGGAAAATAATAATTTAATATTAAATTAAGGCTAAGAATTTTTTGTTTAAAAATACTTTCAATATTCATCCCAACCACATTATTAAAAATTTGAAAAAAACATTCAAACACGCTAGATTAATTTTAAAATAAACAAATGGCTAAAAAATTGATATTTTAATTTGAGATGGAAGCTTTTTAGGTGATATTCGGACTTATATAAGTTTTCCATTTCAAAAAAAAGTGGAAATCCAACCAAAATCCAACGGCTTGATCCGGGTAAACTTTTTTTCTTATAGTAATTTAGCCTCAATTCAGTATTAATATATCAGACGATTTTTTTACGAAATCACAACATGGTTAAAAGAGGTTAAAAAATCCATATAAAAACCTATTACTTTATAATTCAAAAAAAAAAACTATTGAAAAAGTCAATGATCGAAAGATGCTGAAACCGTCGAATGATTAATATTCGAAATTGAAGTTGAAATAATCATCATCAAAAAAGTGTACTCGGACATAACCATCCTCTCCTCCTGTTGAAAAGCTGTCGCCTTTAGGTGAAACGTTAACTGTGTTTATGGGACCGAAATGACCTCTGACACGCCCGACTTCATGTTCAAAAATTTCATGATAAAATCTAGACTCGAATTTACCTTGGTGAGAACTAGTGGTTGTAACCTCACTTGCGGCCTGACCACCACCCAAAACAACAAAGTCACGATCTGGTACTATGGTAGCAGTATTGAGAGAAGTGTCAGTTTGGTACAACTTGAGAATATCCAACGTCTCGAGATCTAACAACTGAGCTGTCTTATCTTTTGAAGAGGTTATAAGGTAGGTCTTGTCTCTTGATGTCTGGAGATCAGTAATGGTAGCTGAATGGACTTGTTTGGTCCTAACGACCTGCTTTTCTGGGTCAGTCTCTTTCCAATCATATAAAGTCACAGATCCATCTTCATGGCCAGCTACAATATACTTGTTAAAGAAACTCCAAGCGGCAACTGTCACTTTGGAAGTTCCAGGAATAATAACTTTAACGGGAGCATCTGATTGCTTTTCTGAATTATGATCGATCTTGAATATGTAAATCATGTCTTGAAAGCCCATTCTTTTTTCGGTAACAAAAAGCATATATTGATTATCAGGGGAAAATTCAACTCTTTTCACAGCTGTATCTACATCCCATTTATGTAATTTCTTTCCTGTTTTCACATTCCATAGTATAACCGAATTGTCAGCTGCTCCAGTAAGCAATAAAGTCGAGTCGTTACTTACATCAACAGTCCAAATAGCTCCCATGTGACCATTATAAGTGCCCAATCTTTCACCATTATGCGAATACCAAACATTAACCGTCGTATCCTTAGCAACAGTAAACAACAAATCACCCTCACGATTATATTTAATTTGAGTTAGAGGTCTTGTATGACCTTGAAGAAGAATGGGTTTCTATTAAAATCCGAAAGATATAAAAAATAATTAACTTCATTCCTTTACGATTAAAAAATTAATAAATTCAAAATTCCAATTAAAAAAGATAGAAAGTGGAATAATAAAAGTATTACAATAGATGAAAAATAAAACGAATGTCTTTACCATGATCTATGTGGAGTTTCGTGTTGACGCGAGAAATTATGAAAGATCTAAATATATAAACCGAACAAAAACTCACCTTCAAGAAATAAATTAGAATTCGCATATAAACAAAAAACATAAAAACCTATTTCGCTGCCATTGTATAACCGCCTCACTCTTGGCGAATCAAAACTCTAATCACCATTTCCAAATCAATAATGATATTGTAATTAAATTGTAAAATTTTTTGCCTTCGATTGATAATTAAGTGATATTTTTTTGGTATTTTAACCAATCCAGAAATCACATTTAATAAAACCAATTTATTGGTGAATAAGCGTTTATTAATTTGCTGATTATTTGGATCGCTAGTTCCATTGATTTGATAATTGGCAATTATCCTTAATAATTTTTTATTCACTTTTTTAAATCAATCCTGGCTAATTATCACTAATAGACTAAACCCTTTCGAGGTCTAAATATGGGAGATTCTCTTTGAGAACAGACACTTTCCTATTAAATTTTTACTACTTTCCTAATTTGGAAACATAGTTCTAAGATAAAAAATAGAGTTATTGGGTAATTCAAAATAT